>JAQGBJ010000220.1:0-52952 GCA_034698345.1 Sphaeridia pumilis
CCCGAGGGCAATTGATTCGTGAAGTCCGCTCCTAAAAATGTCTTTCCGTTCGGTCACAGTAGCACTTTCAAATTTCATTTTCCTATCTTCCCCATGTTAAATTTAGGAAACTTTGAAGTATTTTGGCTATAACTCGGCCTGCAAGTTTCCGAAAAACCTGAAACTTTTTAGAGGTATAGAAGGGACCTAAGGGTATCTTAAAAGTATCACAAGGGCAATCTAAACTCAGCCAGCCCCGAGAAAAATCAAAAAACATCTGAGGCTGGATTTAAATTTTCGCGCCAAAACCTAGCATACCTGTAAAGTGATCCGATATCCGTTTTTTTCGGGCGAAAATTCTAAAGTCACCTTTACAGACATCCTATCGCGTCTATTGGCATCCAGAACACTTAAATATGTATTTTACCTTGTTTTGATTAGATTTAACTCATATCGACTGTCGTCCTTTGTTAATTTGATTTGGCTGAATTGTTTCCCTGTAATTAAGGATTGTAAAATTGGAGAATAGGAAGTCGAAAAGATAATGGTCCACTAACATGTCCGTATTTTGTAATGCAGGTGATGTATACGACCGGCTACTAGAAGCAATATCTAGAATTGGGGGACTTGACAGCGAATGTGTTGGAGGTGGCAGAATACTGCATGAGCCTAAGAAGTTGACTGTGTTTGGCTATTCACAGGTAAACAAAATGTTTGTTGTCATGTCAATGTCATTGCGATTATGGAAGATAATTCTCAAAACTATTTTGTGCAAACAGGGTTATGGACCAGCTGACCACAGCCAGACAGTAGAGATCTTAAAACGAAAATACACTGATTATGAAATTACTTGGAATAACGAAGGATACTGATATTACGTCAAGGCCAAGATATTTGCCGAATTTTTTGTCGTTTTGAATCTGTATTGTCGATTATAATTTCTGGGAGTGCATATTCTAACTTCAATCGGGAATAAAATTTCGTTAAACGCATACTTATCTGTAGCCTGTAGCTATGATTGAATTGCTCGTTATTATTGTTTCCGATAGTATTTTATACCTTTTTTATAAAACGTGAGAATTCCTTTGTCCAGCAGGCTGTTTTATCCATGTAAATGAACGGACATGAAAATGTAGCGGTATCCGCAGTAGATATCCTTGGAATATAAACTTTCTCGTTCAAACACGTGATATGTATTTTAATGCAATACCTTATTATTGGAGTCATATGGAAACACTGTCATCCTTTCTGGTTTTATCTCTTCATTTGGATCTTAAATGTTGCGGCACTGAAAAGACAAAATGGGCGTAATAACATCAATACCCACGAATTAAAAGATAAACTTCGGAACTGGTTGCTTGGGTTGGGTGTATGTAAGTTAGTTGAACATAATATATCAACTATTTACCACGAAAGGACAGTTTTGTGAGACTGAACGAACGCCATCGAAGGTCACGAGGGCAAGGCAACTAGGATTTTAAAATGTTGAGACCAAAGGCGTTAACTAAGGTGCTCAGTGAAGCTAATACCAGCGGAGTTCAAAATACACTGTAAGTGGACATCTGTGAATTCAAAAAATCTGGATGTTACAATTGTCAGCAATAATAATTACGTTTTTTGTTTTCTTCAGGCTACTGAGTAAAGAAGGAGCTTTGCTAGCGTACTCCGGATATGGCGACAAGGATGCCCGGGTCACTGCAGCCATAACATCAAACATTTGGAATGTGTACGAAAAGGCTGGAAGAAACGCGCTGAATGAAGACAAACTAGAGATAATACTATTAGACTGCATGGTAAGTTCATTCAAGAAGCAGCAATTGTAGCTATCGAAAGCTACTGTACGACTGTTGGTTTTTCGTCTAAGAACGATGCGTGCCTGTAAACAAATATTTCTCGTTTTCAGGAAGGTCGAGTGGCCATTACACAAGTCGCCAATCTACTATTGTGCCTTTACGCTGATGACACCGGTTTTGGTCTCCTACAAGCGAAGACAAAGGCTCTTGTCGAGTACCTGGAAGGCCCTCTGAAGCAAATAATGTGATCCTACAGTAGTGTTTTAAAGTTAAATGATTTTTGGAAGTATCAGCAATCTCCAATTTGGATACTTATCGAGCGTAAGGTTAAGTTACACTTTTCGAAATAGAATACATACCTACCATGCAATTAATGTTCTTGATACTTGGATTAGATACTTTGTATATCATTAGTCGTTCGCTAATATAATAACAATCACATTGAATGGATGTAGATAGATTACGATTTCCATCGAATGCGATTGGTTGATAACATAATTGTTTTCAGAGAGTTTCTTTACCATCGTAGGATATTAGAAAATCGTTTTTCTTTTACTTGAGATTATCATGTAAAGTTCAAGTTATAAATGTCCGTACTTTACCCTGTACAAGTATGTACTTTAGAGCTAAATATTAACTTCATTGCTAACAGGATTGTAGCTGAGCTTAGCTTTGCTCTCTAAAGTATTCATTTTCTCTGAAAAGCCGCTCCATGTACGACTTTTGCAAATAAAACTTTTTGGTCTGAAATTTGAGTTGCCCAATTTCTTGTTGCATTTTCAAACTGCGCTTGAGATCGCCGTAAGTATCACTGGAGGTCACTCTACGATACAAATAGAATGCTGCCTCATGCTTCGCTTTTACAATGTCCATCTTCTCTGATATTCTTCGCAATTGAATCTTTTGTTCATTTCGCATTTTATCTACTAAGGCTATTTTTTCTCTGGTATGTGCCGTAGCTTGTATAATGTTAACTATTGCATTACGAGCTTTGGAGATGGTGGCTCGTTGAGCTTGAATTCTATTTTTGTACAGCATTACATTGTTCTCGAACTCCCGGATCGGCCCAATAATCTTTAGACTTTCGCTGAGGGACCTGAGGCTTCCCTCAATCGATTTGAAGCTCTTCCCACTTAGATTCAGACTTCCCAAACTTGAATAAGGCGAATATTTGCTCATTTCAAAGTACGATTTGATCGAGTAGTAGTAAAAATTGGCTATTCGGTCCTTAAGTCTCAGTAGAATCATAATGATTTCTTTGGCACTTTCACTACCGGTTGGATATGCAGCGTTTCTTTCTGGAAAATAGCCAGCCAGCTCCAGCAATGTTTTGAGAGCATATTCGTAGTCCTCTATTGAATGGTCAAGAGATTTCTAGAAAACAAATAGAAATTTGTACAGGAAGCATTCCAGAGCGCGTAGCGTTTAAGCTCTCTAGTCAGCAAGATTCAGACCTTCAATTTGGATTCAACAAGCTTCGTGTCTTCAGTAAACTCGGTTAAACTGTTTAGAAGGCTGTAGTATTGTATAACGCGCCATCTGTAAGCTTGCTGAGGGCTGTAATTTGTGCCCATGATGTTGTAGCTGTCAGACGAGGTGCTACCAGATCTACCCGAAGAACGAGAATGGCCGCCGCCACATCCTTCGGCCGAAATGCGTTTAGCTTGCTGGAACTCTGGAGGAGCTAGTCTGTCAATCTTGTTCTGCATCGCCATCAACTTTTGGTGCAACAAGATGTTGGTCATGGTCAATTTTGAGAAATTTCGCGACGAGACGAGATATTCATCAATGATATAGATCCTTCTAGTTTCTTCATCGACGTCGGCTTCCCCGTTTCCCCTCGAAGCCCAGAAGCTGCCTTCATCGGAGCCGTATTCACCAGTGCTTTCAGTCTCTTCTTCCTCTTCTCCTAAACGGAATAACATTGAATTAGAGCCTTGAACTTGATAAATGAACTACGGAAATCATTACCTCACCTTCCAGCGTACCTGCTTGAGATTCTGAAGTCCAGTGTGAGCCACTGGTAGACCAAGCGGACGATGTCTGATTCCTCCAAAATTCTTCAAATTCAGCATTGCCTATCTCTTCAAGACCTTTGCCGTTTGATTCGTCAGCTAAAGTTGCGTATTCTACATCCAACTTTGTGTCTTCTGTTGACATTTTTCATATCTCATAACAAACGTTCCGCACAACTGCAAACGTAACAGACTGCATAAGTGATGGAACCATAGAGTTGATGTGAGAGGAATAGAGTTTATAGGAGGAGCGCGCAAACTTCCTGCGATAAATACATGGTAAATTTTTAACCGTCGTTTTACGAACAAAATCGTTTGTTGATGTTCTCAGTGTTAGCGACATTTCAAGTTCAAAGTTGACGTTTTGAACTTCAGAAATTCTGTCAGAGACATTATAACTGTTTCTGGTTTCTGTAATTTTGATGGGTAAGTTACTATGTGTTGAAGCTCGATTGTCCATTTACCTGTTGATATTGCTGAGTTTTGTAGCTCAGTTAACTAAGGAGAAATAAGGCAATAGTTAATCGATCGCGAAAGTCAGTCGTCTTCGTCTTCCTTTTAGCATCAACTTTTAGTTTTAAAATCTTCGCTGTTTTCTTTTCGAACTTTTAAGCGCCAGGGTAAAATCACGTGAGCAAAGTATCCAGGTTGTCATGGGCAACAGGGTCATCAAAAACAAGATCCTCTCTTAGCTGTTGGGCGTATTGTTTTAAACTTGGTGTTCTTGAACTAGTCAGTAAATTACCATTAGTTTGATTGTATTAGGTTGAATAGGTGAGACTTGCTAGTGGTGCTGGTTGCGTTTTAGTGCTGGAAGGAAAGTAATAAGAAATTTTGTTGTATGATTTCAGGTTACCCAAGGTCCTTCCCAATCTAAATTCATCGTGAATGACGGCATGATAACAGCCGCAGCTTTTTTGGTTATTGCTAAAATCAAAATCTGGAAGGAAGATGTCTCAACCAAGCACCATTGTCGAAAACACCACCACATCAGAAGACCATGATCAAGAAATAGAAGAGTATGTATGGAATTTGATGAGCAAATCCGGGCTACTGTCAGAACTGAAGTCCAAAATTGCAGGATTTGTGCAGCAGAATGGTCAGACAAAGGAGAAATATTCGGTATGCTTAATGAAATATAGGTTCAAAAGCAGACTGTTCAAATTGAGCTGAATATATTAACTTTAATCTTGATTTACAGGTGGATGCATCCAAGGTTTTTCCAAATATCTTGGCAGTGGTTTATGAATACCTGAGTTGGGTCGGCATGAAGAATACATGTGCTATGCTTCTGAGCGAGTCACCAGTACAGTTCGAAACCACACTGAAGACTGATGAATCAGGAGAGAAACTGCAAGTTCCATTACTGTGTACATTACTCCACAAGAAAGACAGTGGCGACGACGGTGCTAAAGCTGACACTGACGAAGAATCGCTGAGAAGTGAAGTCAACAATAGTTTTGACCAAATTGAAGGCAATTCGAAATTAAGTGGATCTTTGGGTGGGCATCTTGGAATGCCGCCGATGTCTCCCCTGAACGCTACTTTTAATATAGGAGAGGGAATAAGAATGAATGGTGACCAGAACATCAAAGCAAAGTCTCTAATCAACGGAAATGGAAGAGTGACTGACAATAACACTGAACTAGGACCTCCGAATGATATCAAACCCCCGAACGCTGATGCTGCAAAAGATGTGTTAAGCCCTATCAGTGCAAGCAACTGTTCTTCGCCAATGTATGGCAAGTTGGAAAACGGAAGAGTTACAAAGACCAGAGGATCTGAAGTGGTGGAACAGGAGGCATTTCCTTCAGGACCAAGCATCGTGGACCGATTAATCAATAAACCTAATGACGCTGCTTGGATCTCGGTTTCTGAACATCAGCTAGATGTACTTCAAACTACTGGCGGTGATGAACCGAGCAAGCCTCTAGACTGTCCAGACTCAACGAAATCCCCAGAGGAAGCAGAAAATAAGGATGTACAGAGCGAGCCCCAGAGCCTGAGTGAAATCCAAAATCCGCTAACAGAATCCAACCTTGACTTTAACGATGACTCAATAGCAGACCTTCTGGAAAGCACTGCAGAAGACGTAACACAAGACGTTTCCATGGGTTCAGATTCAAAAGCCCTTGTACATACTTTGGAAGACATGGAACATCATGTGAAGTTGAGGAACATAAGCTAGCTTAATGACCATTTAGACTGACATTCAAGCGTCCTACTTTAAAACGAGTTATTTTTTTGTGAACTTGTTTTTTGTTCTTATGTGATAGAGCGCAGATTTTTGAGTGCCATTTTCGAACCAACATTCCATCGTAGAACTTACAATGTTTTAATACTGACTCCAGTGCCTTTGCTAGTTATAGATAAGAAACAGAGATAATATGTCAGTACTGACGACATTGCGATGCTGCTGTACAAACGTTTAGTTTCAATCGTTTTTCCCAGCTGACTGGTTAGAGTAATACCACATTAAATTGATATGCAGCAGAAGACATGTATCATGTTTGATCAGCACTATTGTTGCTTGACCGGTTCATGTTACATCTTTATATGCAGTCTGGTGTTTTTCCGTCGATGCATTGAGTATTACATTGCAGCTCAGGCGAATTTGTTGATGAAGCGTGATGTACTGTAGTTTGGATCTACCTACCAGGAGACACGTTTTGCTAATGCAAGCAAAAGGTGCTGTTGTTAGGTGTGTCGCTTTCGAGTCATTGGGGAGGGCAAGAGACAAATTTGTTACTCTTCACATTAGTCGACCTTGGAATATTCTTCTGTAGCGGAACTATCATCATTGTAGTTTTTGGAAAGACATAGCCGCGACTAGACAGCTAGAAGCTAGAAGGAAAGAACTTCACCGCGGATCAATAAGAGCAAACACAACGGTTGCTAGGCTAGTTTATATTGCGCTCGCACGTTCCTGTTATACGGTTGGATCAATTAGAACATGAGTACCGGGTCGTGTCATGCAGGCATCGGATACAAGGGGCCCTTGGAAGCCAAGGCGCAGGGTCCGAGAGAGAAAATCGTATACATTCCTTGTATCCAGCCAAATGGGAAAACTCCAGATTACTTGGCCACGGTCGACGTAGACCCTGAAAGCCCAAACTTTTGCAAGGTACTTCACATTTTTAATATTCAACCTTCAATTTCTAGTCTTTGGGCATTCAAGTCTAACAAGAAGGTTTGTATTTTCAGGTCATTCATCGGCTGCACATGCCAAACGTTGGAGACGAAGTGCATCATTCCGGTTGGAACATTTGCAGTAGCTGTCATGGACAGTGCCCATCTTCTGTGGTGCCGCGTGACAAACTCATTTTACCCTGTCTGGCCAGTGACAGAGTGTACGTGGTTGACCTGGCCAAGGATCCACTGGCCCCACAGCTGTACAAGACCATTGAAGGCGAAGAACTTCGGAAACATGGCGTTTCAGCTCCGCACACTGCTCATTGTCTAGCCTCTGGTGAAATAATGATTTCCACTATGGGCGACGAGCAAGGGAACGCAAAGGGAGCCTTTTTGCTGATAAACGTATTCAAGGATTACGAGGTCACAGGTGAGAAATAATTCGAATTGAGCAAAATTTAAAAATTTCCCCCAACCGGAGCTAACAATGAGAACGTATCTTCTAGGAACGTGGTCAAAAGAGATCACCAGATTTGGCTATGATTTTTGGTACCAGCCTTATCATAACATCATGGTGTCGTCCGAATGGGGCTCTCCGAACAGCTTCAAGACTGGATTCAATCCTGCAGATATTGGCGAACTTTACGGTAGTTCCCTAAGCTTCTGGAACTGGAAGGAGCGTACATTGATCAAGACAATCGATATGGGTCAAGATGGGTTGACTCCACTGGAAATCCGTTTTCTGCATGACCCCAAGAAGGCTGAGGGCTACGTCGGCTGTGCCCTGGCAGGCACAATCTACAGGTTTTTCAAGAACGAAAGTAACGAATGGGACGTAGAAAAGGTTATCACTGTCCCTCCTAAGGAAGTCGAGAACTGGGCGTTGCCAAGTATGTCTGCGGGAATATCTGACATTATCATCAGTTTGGACGACAAGTACTTGTACTTCAGCAACTGGCTTCATGGGGACATCAGGCAATATGACATTACGGATACCCGAAACCCGAAGTTAGTGGGACAGTTGTTCATGGGAGGATGCATTCCTCAAGGAGGGCCTGTTAAAGTCGTCAAGGACTTGGAGTTGAAGGTGAGCGAATAATTGTAATATAAATTCAGTGTGAATGAGAATTAAGTACTAAACTCGATATCGTGTCTATAGGAACAACCGAAACCAGCAACAGTCAAAGGACGCAAATTCACAGGGGGGCCGCAGATGCTACAGCTGAGCTTGGACGGCACAAGGCTGTACGTCACGACTTCACTGTTTAGTCCCTGGGACAAGCAGTTCTACCCGGAAATGATCGAAACTGGTTCAGTGTTCTGCCAGATCGATGTTGATGCACAAAATGGAGGACTGTCTATAAATCAAGATTTCCTTGTTGACTTCGGTAAGGAACCTGACGGTCCCGTTTTAGCTCACGAAATACGCTACCCAGGAGGAGATTGCACCTCTGATATCTATCTCGCTAAAGACGATTGACTATGAATCTGGTCTGATATTGTCACCGCATTCAAAAGCTGTGCTTGTTGTTGTAAAGTTTTGATTCGTACGCTGATGTCAAAATTTTGTGAAATAAAGGGACTCAAAAGCTACAATGTTGCCGCAGTCATTCTTGTACTCCGAGTTAGTTTCGAAACAACAAAAGGAGCTATGTATGTATTTTGCGCTAACTTTTTACTGGTAGGTTGATGTTATACAAAAGTACAAACTCATGTCGAGACTAAGCTAAAGATTCAGTCCAACTCTACTAGCCATATGGTCATGAATCATATCTCATGATTGCAGTCTTATTCCACCTTTTATCAATCAAACTGAGATCTGTAGGACTAATCAGTACTTTAAAGCATTTTTTCTTACGGCTATTATTCGGTATTGCAAAGCCTGGGGCGTGAGCGATTTGGTCCTTGTGTACGTTCAGATCTACCCTGCTGAGAACGACCGTTTCTTGCAGGTGGTTTAAAGTCTTCGTCAGAGCCAGAGCTTCTGTTACTTCGGCGGCGGTGGGGTGGAATCCTTTTTGGTGGCTTTCTGTCTGACGGTGGTGGAGCAGAAAGGCCAGAAGTATCCCGCTCTCGCTGATGATATTCACCGTACAGGTTGAACACAAAGTACGTCCTCGATGCATCAATTTTGGCAGTTGCTATTATTTGATCGCTTTCAAATTCTACTGAGATCATCTCGATTTCAGGGACGGGCTTGAAACAACGGGGTTCAATACGGTAGAGCTCTGATAGAGTGAAAGCATCCAGCACATGGCAAGTCACAGATACATCCGTATACTTCACGACAGCAATTTGTTTCAAGAAGCAATTCTCATCCCAGTTGAGGATACAGTTCTCGTTATATGTTACAGTCTTATTGAGTCTTCCAGCAGAATTCTGCCCGAAATTACGTGCCCTCCTGTTTTCTGTTTCGGTGGCACAGAAGTCTCTCGTATGTATTCTTTGTAGGTATTCACCCTGATCGTTCGTCGCCAATGTGTAGACACTAAATTATACCAGTAAATTAATCAGTTAATGGACAAATGAGAGGTTTAGTATTTTTAAGTTAAGTATAAAACAAACCTCAGAACATGTTGGTCAATAAATACAATCCGGTGTTCTTGCACGCTATTCAAGAACTGAGGTGCCGGTGGATCTGATCCATTCAGGGAATTTTCTGGCAGGATAGTACCGAGCCTCCAGTCTACGGCAGGTTCACCACGTGTAGATCGCAGCTTCTTCCAGACCTGGAGAAGCGGTCGAAAGTTTAAATATTTGGTTCGACGTAACTCTTTGTAACGTTGTGTCATTGGACTTACAACAAAGCCGGTTCCTTCTCGAGTGATGTAGTAAGCCGGCAAGTCCCAAGGATTGAAAACAGCAAACCGTCTGCTGGACTTTGTCTGAAACAAGGGTCGCCGTACGTCAAAAATTTTGTATGTTGGCACCTTCCAAGGATCTTCAGGTTCACCTGTCGGGTAAAACACCGCCACCTGAAAAGCCCCACCAATTAGTTTGTATCATGTCAGTAGAACACTAGAAGAAGTACTAAAGTTGTCACCTCTTTCATCAACCTCTTGAAGTCGAAAAACATGACCTCATCCTTGGAGCCTTCCCCGATCAGGTAATCCCCACAAAAGTTGAATTTGATTATTTGGAACTTGTTCGTTCTCATTTTGCGACTTTCATGCATGATCTAAACCAAGAACAGTAAATAATCTTCAATCATTCTACAGACACAAAATATCAATCTTTCGTACTCTTACCTGTAGCCTATAAACAATTTTGGCTGGATGATACTTGAACGCAAACACATCATGAGCGACATCCTTGGACAAATTGGATGCCATTACTTCGAGGAATGTTAACCCGTCAGAACGACAGTCGACGTCTGCGAAAAATGTTTTCGTTTCGTTTATCCCTGGTGGAGCAACGAACTCATGAAGTAAAGCCCCATTTTCGCCACTGATTATCTATAAAAAACGGAAACTATGCTTTTAACAACTTATTATTTTCCCCCAGCAATACATTATTATTGACTGAATTTTGTTTCACCTGGAGAGGTTTCTTTGGATTTGTTGCAAGGCGGTATATACACGTCTCCCACTTTCGCATAGGTCCATTGATCTGGCCATACCTGTCGACGACCGCAGGAGTCTGAGGTGGAGGTATGAAGTCGTGTTCCTTCCCGAACCCTTTATCTCCTGGAAAGGTGAAGCAGTATTCTAACTGGCCCAATGGTCCGAATTCGGCAGCAACACAAACTGAAGTGCCTCTCTGCGTAGTAGCGTCGGTGAAAAAAATCCGGTCAAACTCGAATAACACTTTCTTTTGACTTGTCAGAACGAGATGAAGTCCGTTCGTGCGGATTTTGCCTGGGAACTTCTTCTGAGCAAGCTCTTTTCGACACGATTTGTTATCGTCATTTTGTAAAAGCTTGTTTGGACCATCGATAGCACGAGACTTGTGGATCTGCTTCACAATTCGCTCGTCGAAGCTGAAATATTGTAAACAGCTGATACAGTCCCCGAACTGATTTTATTTCAAAAAATAATATTCATGCCACCCAGTTTTATTACTCACTCAGAGAATCCCCTGTTGGCGTTTCCATGAATTTCTCTCAGCATCAAATTGTGAACCACCGAGGTCCTCTTGTGTCTCTGCATTATCTTGCTTTAATGGAGTTGAATTAACAATTGAAGAACACGAATATATAATGAACCACATTCCACAGACATGCACATTTCCATTTGGAGGAATCAAGAATGCGTCTAATTAATCTAAATTTCAGTCTTAAAACTCAACAACTGTCTGATCTTGTAATAATTACGAAAAAACAGACAAAAAACCAATAAGCTCCAATGAATGCCGCCAACTTACACCCGCAGCCACTTGTTAACAGGTGCGTGGAGAATGTAAACAAACCGACCCAAGCTACCGCTGTCACGGCCCAAACAAAGAGTTTCAAGGATATCTGGACGGAAATTGAACAAGGAATAAAACGTTGCTGGTACCTATGTATATACAGTATTTGAGACTCTGTAGCAGAATAGCGCTTACGGGAACCCTCAACAGAACCAGTTGAAAATCTTTTAGAAATCAATTAAAACCATTGCTTCTCAATTGCTGCTGGCCCAAGCCGCAGATTACTCAATCTTTATTAATATTCTCCAATCTTTTCAACAGCTCAACTTTTGTAAGACCTTTGATTTCGTTTAGCTCGCAACGAATTTCGATTGACACTTGGTCAGATGCGAAGTTTACAATTCAGTATAAAACTAGAATGCTTTTTCTGGTCGCGGCTACCGGAAAGAAACTAACCATCACATTACAATTTCACTGGGATTCGGGCTGATATATAAACTTATAAGGAAGCAAAAATCTAGTGTTTAGATGAATCTTTTACAAAATCTATCTTTTCCAACTTGAAGCGTTACAAAAAGACGTCTTTTCAAGCAACTTATCAAAAGGAAGAAAGCATGCACCTTGTGGAACATTTACAATACTGACGTGTGACTCTCCCTCAATTAATTAGGTAGACTGAATTATATCTAAAAGTATGTAGGAACAACTTTGGATTTTTCTCGTAACTCAAGAGTACAGTCATATGGTAACTACACAATAGATTAGTAAACGGGAAACTGGTTCAAAAACAAAATTTTTAAAATTCATCCCTCCTTCTAATGATCCACAACCCAGCCTTTGATGGAAGAAGATCATTTGATGGATGGACTGAAGCCAATTGGCGATTCACAAAAATCCAATTATTTCTGATCACAGAAGGCAAAATTTAGCATTGAAATATATATATATATAAACTTGCTGAGAACCGTGCAAAAGAATGTAACACGGACACCACCTCCTCACATAAAGTTGAGACAAAAAAAAAAAGTAACAAAAAGCTCTAACAAAAATCCTATAAACAAAGTCTATAACAACAAGGTTAAGTCTCTCCGTGTACAAATTATTTGTGGGTAAGTACGCCTGCATCCTTCCGTACGTTTCCGGTTTTGTTCAGATCTGTTCTCTATACGATTACCAACTGTAAATATATATGATAATAATATAATAATATACTCTGTCTATATAATATATTCTCTGTAATGGTTAGCCTTAAATAAAATTTTCGGTCTTAAGTTTGAGCCGTGATTAAGATGTCGAGTTTTGTGAGGCGGGTCTGCCGGCGGATTTGCCGCGGCTCTTGCTACGGCGGGGCCTGCAACGGTAGACGTAGGCGGTGATGGAAATGTCATCGTCGACACGGAGACAAGCTTCTTCGCTGCTGCATTTACACCTGCAATTAAATGATATTAAAAATTATAAGTCATCGGCAAAAGTTCAATCCACTCCACTTGCACCTGGTGTTTACCAGCCAGCTTTACGAAAAATTAATTTTAAAGCCGCTGGCAAACATCATGAATAAAGGTGTAAACAAATAGACTAAATATGAATCAATGGAAATTAATCAAGTGGCGGCTTACGAGCTTGAAACGTAATATTCCAAATCCCTCGTGTGGCTGTCATAGACTTCCCATCCGCAAACGGCGTTATGGCGGCATACAGATGGCGTACTTTCGCGCTTGACCACCGAGTGGGGGTGTTCCTGCAAAAAAATAAAGATTACAATTAGTTTTTGACTCATCACATGACTTATGTGCTATTATTATTATGATTTTATCTGTGGACAGGAAGTCATATGACTTTTAGCGTGGGTCAGATCAGTCATATGATGATGAGACGACGCTTTTGACCTCTCAAAAGATGATTGTCTTTGTATTGCAATACATATATATAGCACTATAAGTACAAGTGGGATTTGGGTTTCTCTATAATAGAGTCAGACAACCCTTGCTGTTGATGATAGAGTTGTGCTCAATTTAAAAGTTTGTTTTGACCATTTCGTCACAAGTCACATTCTTTCGTCCATCTAATCACTTAATAGATTTCATCAACAACATTTAAGGCTTCCATCCAACTGCTGACCCAGCTCCTGGCTCCTCCAATAGCATCGCCGACCTCCATGATTAAAATGCTTAAGTACTGCTAAAAGCCAGCAGAGTATATATTATACGAGTGAGTAACTTTTAGTTTAAAATTTATAGAGCCTGTTATATCTTGCTTAAATGTTTGTTTATAAACACACCATGTTTACCCATGAATAACCGAGTAAATTATTATTATGATGATGA
This sequence comes from Sphaeridia pumilis, assembly GCA_034698345.1. Lineage (NCBI taxonomy): Eukaryota > Metazoa > Arthropoda > Collembola > Symphypleona > Sminthurididae > Sphaeridia > Sphaeridia pumilis. Next base: position 13,591 of record JAQGBJ010000220.1, read on the forward strand.
CAATGTAAGTTTCTCCATATTCCATATAGCCAACGAAGGCTGTTATCTTCTTGTAGAGCGGCTAACATGCCTTTGATAATAAACTTTCTGAAGATGTTGCAAGCCGGAAATCCTTCAAGAATTTCCATGTCTCTCCATCAAACGCCGTTATCTCCTCCTCGACAGGTATTATATATTTGACTCTTTTGATTCCCGACAATTTTATCATAATATGTTTCTTTTTCAAGAAACTGTCAAATTGACAAAGTCCACAACAGAGACCGTCAAAGTGGCCACAGACAGAATTATAAATTGAGCCATAAATTGGCAAAGTACGCAGTTTCTCAAGTGGTCGTAGTAAGTAGTACTACTACTAGTAGTAGTAATAGTTCATTCACTTACATAACATTAACTCGCCTTAATTGCAGATAAGCAGCAGATTCTTATTCATGAAATTATGACTTGATTCATCCCACTTTAATGGACTGACCGCGGCTGAAGCGCGCGCTTTGATATTTAATATTTGGCCACCTTGTTTTTACTACGACGCAGTTTCTGCCTCCCTCTCAACCACATTTAATCGACTGTCTGGACAAATGATTGAAGCGAATTACATTTTTTTGCCGCCATACACTTTTCTCCACATGTTCTTCTGAACCTTGACTTGAAGGTCAAAGGTTAGGAATTAACTGACTGACTGACTGACTTTTTCTAGCATTTTATAATTTATTTTACTTCAGCCGACAGAAAAAAGAAGGTTTTAAGATAACGTTCAATGATGGGATTCAGATAATACAGTGTACAGTTTGCATTACAGTGTAACATTTCTCTTGGGCGGGGTGAAAGTCAGAATTTTACTTTCCCAGCATGGACAATGTTTACAAATAAGCGCCAAATGATGAATAATGAAAGGCCAAGCTCCGCGCTCTTGTTACATGTAGTTATTCGCCAACTTTGACAAAAGAGATGATGCAAGAAGCGCGCGGAAGGTCGTGAACGAAGCGTAAAAAATTGCTCTTTTTCACATGACGCATCATAGCGGCCGCGCTCATCGTTGTTGTGAATGAAACGAAAAGATGTGATGATGATGATCTGGTATCTTTCTGGGTTGTTGGAGCAAGGTGCGACTAATATGTGATTATGTGAATGATTCACATTTTACACACATACTATATATTGCAACTGCGGCAAGTGCTGTTGCCAATTTCTTGGAATTCGCAAACACATATGCGAACATGCCGCCACTGGTTCTTTATCTCCTCTCGCAAAAAAAACTGACTGAATGAGTCGCGACAGAATTGCGGAAAACGTTTTTCGCAAAGAATTCGCAGACGACGAGATAAATACTAAAATGTCTGACATAACAAGGAGAGCAATATACTTTTGAAACCAAAACGTTTCTCCCCACCCTATGGCAGCTCTGACTGAAGTTGTATAATTTACTGGTATTCGAGGGGATGATGCCCGAACAGAAACGTATATATATAAAAATATATATAGTCACATGAATTTAAAAGCCCTGTTACATTTCCCCCCTTACGCTGCAACTGCTCCATGCTGCACAAAAAAATGCATTGCTTCCTGACATTGAATCCAACAAGTCATCACTAATGATGAGCTTCCTTTGTGCATATCCTAAGGAATCTTGTGAAATGGCAAATGAATATTGCGGAAATGTGCCGTAATATTCTAATCCATGCACCGTTAGGAATGCATTCGGAATGACGTAACTGCAACTGCAAAAGCTCCCATCGACTCAGTGGATCCTGCTGGAGGGGAAACGTTTCTGCAGAATTGTCCGGGTCTTTTGTTCATCTTCGATAAGGGTATATACTTGGAAGGGCCTTTTTTTCAAGGGCCAGTCTTGAACGTTACATGCCACACCACGTGTTGGGGGAAGGTCTACGAAGCTGGATCATCAAGGCGTCCACAACCACCACCAGTTCACCTGCCTTTTCGGAAGACTCCCATTTCGTCGTTGTTTCGTATGCCCTATCCTTTCCTATTCATGTTCTGATGTTTTTGAAACGTTTTCGGGGCATTCTTTTTTTCCCTTTCTGTCAAGTTGCCAGGTTGCCGTTATGTAGTATTAGTTGATCTGAACATTGTCAGGGATGATGACACAGGCTGGATCCAGCTTCTCCAGTAACGATGATGAGGGATGAACAAGAAGCAAGTGATGATGATAACGTAAACTGCATTGTACAATTGTACTTGCCCTAACTATATTACACAACGTTTCCCCACCACAAAATCTTGAGACATGCCCCAAAAGGCCTAATATAATATATATAATAGGCTATACAAATACGTTTCTGAAGGCGTGCAAGTTACCACGCGACTCTTTTACTCTGGAACCATGCCGCATGGTATCAGAGAGAGCCTGAAACGTGCTCGAGGCTTCTGCTTTCACCTTATGCAAGACCTGCTTGATGTACATAACAAAGTGAAAAGTAGCCAAGACGCTATGCTCATGATCAAAAATTATGTTCAAAATAAATTTTTATATTGATTTATACCCCGAGAACGTGCAAAAAAAATAACGTTTGAAACTGAAATTTTTGGAGGAAATGAGAACGTGCTGGTGGACTGCAATAGCTGTGAACAATTGAAACAAGTAAAAGTTGCAAAAGGCCCTCGTTGGATGCATCGGGGGGATTTGTGAAAAATACTAAAATTAATACTAGAGTAGCTTATGGAAGTGCTAAAAAAATAAAAATTTCCGTCTTACCACTTGAATCAAGGCTCCAGCGACGTCGAAAGTGGCTGCTGCACTGATGGGTTGCGGCGCTGCCTGGACGAGCGCGACGAGGAGCGTCGCAGCCAAGAATACTGTCGCTAATTTGGCGGCGATCATGGTGTCCAACTTTGGTTTGTGCTTTCACTTGAGACAATTTAATTTGTTGGGTTATTGTTGATGGTGAGAGAGGGTTGATAGCGGGATAAACACTTTGCTTTCTTTTTGGCTTCCTTCCTGCTTGCGTCACTTTGCTTCTCTCGGTTAGGTCCGTACTACGGGGAGGTCGGTGAATGAATGAACGTAGAATCTCATGTGGCGGTGAAGTTATACGATTGTCGTTGGGGGAGTGAATGACGGAGGTGGTGGTTCAGTCATTGAAGTGCGAGAGACCGCCAAGCGCTTCAACTACCAGCAGCAGCAGCCTCTCAGCCAGTCAGTCAATCACAGCCACCAGCACCAGACGACGTTGATTCTTCTTTTGGGATGCATTGCAGGGAGATGATCTAACAGATCTCAAGATCATATACAAGAACCATTAGAACTGCGGCGGCAACAAGGGCGGCAGCAGGGGTGCCCTGACAGATTCACCATCAAATTCCACACATATATATATAAGGGGGTTGATGAAGAATCAAAAGGCTGAAAGACTTAAGGGATGATTGAACCCCCCTTGCTTGTGACGTTTGGGTTTGAAATACCTGGGAAGTATTGCGTGGACAGACGCTGAAAAAGCGTCTGGTGATCATGTCTTTGAAGATTTTGCAGGCTCCTGATTCTGCTCCCCCTTTCCCTACCTGAGATACAAATTTGTATAGTAATTACAGATATAATGCTTGAGATGGAATGTCGAGGGTGGACGAAAGTGTAAATTGAAGTGGTCGTTGGTCGTTAGGAGTCATCGAGTGGTGTTTATTATATAGGACCAAACAAAACACCTGGACTATAATTGCAGGAGACAATTAAGTGAGTGTTGAGAGAAGCTACTACAAAGACCTGTTTTACATGCTTCTATTAACTAAAAGATTATAATGGAGGGGGACGAATGGAAATAATAATTGATAGTTTCCCCAGATTTTACGTTATGTACAAGTATGTATGTATGTTTTACGTACAAGTATATTTTTATAAGACAGAAAAAGAATACTTGATCTTCTCAAGCGTGGATTAAAAAGGGTCGGCGGGTTCATCAAATAACCTTGATTTTGTTTCCAGTTGATTTTAGATAAAGACGTTACTGCGTTGTTTGGTAACGTAAGCAGTTTTCGATATGGTAGAAAGAGACAGGTGTTACTCGTAACAGAAAAGCGGGAAAAGAAAGTCGAATTGACTAGTTAAGTTACTCAATGGCTGAGATATCGTATGATGTTCTGGTGGTCAGACCACCTGCGGTCCACGAAAAACATGCTTCTGAGAGCTCCTGCTGCAAGATCCTTTTATTTTGAGGTCAGTTATTGGAATGGATTCTTGTGGTAATTCATCATATATACGGATGAATGGACGGCATATAAGAGAAAAGAAGAATTCACCTTTTCAATTTGTGTATACTAATCCCATAAGCGGCGGCTGCCGCTGCTACCGAGGACGACAATGTCGTCCGCTGGTATTTGTTCTTGGAAAAACTGACGAATCTTTTCCTGGATTTCCCCTCTTGAACATTCCTCAGGTGTAATTTACCAGGTGTGTGGTGATTCATTCGGACGAGAAACCACTATGGTTCAAGCTTCCAACGTTTTCAACCAAGGTGGGTTATTATGCCCGCTAGCCCCAGCTTTGAGGTGAGAGGATGAGGGGAAATGAGCCGGATTCTTGTTAAAAAATTTATACAGTGTTAATAACATAACAATATGCGTGTAAAGCTTGGAAAAGAATGAATGTGATGCAATCCTGGGCTAAAATTGCATTGAAGGAATTCCGCGGCCGAGTGTGTAAACTGGATTGGCGAAACGATTTTTCCCCTTGAGAATTGTAACCGGTCTTGTTGTGTGCCAGTTGAGCGTTTTGCCAATTTTTGGCTCGAGCATCTTTTTGCAATTTTGTGGTTTCAACTATATATATATACTATACACGTGAAGAAGACAAAGTCAAGAACGTTGCGGAATTTCCAATACAAATAGTGCGATATCTGGGAGCATATCGCGGCACTTGAAAAACGTTGAGTGGGGTGATGATAATGTCATGATCAATTAAACGATGGCTTGATCTTGAAATTGTTGATAAATTTATTCAGTTGGTAGCAGCCTGATTGTCTGCAATTGCAGAAAAATCGAGAGGAAATCCCTGGTTTGGGTTGCTGCATTTTTGCAGGTGTGCAGATGGGACAAGACAACAGGTGTTCGAATTACGTCAGGAGGGCTCACAGTCCAGCTGCATCCAGCTATACACACGTAAGCAGAGCAGAGAAACCAAATCCAAGTTGCGATGAAGTGCATCCAGGATCTGCTGCACGCTTTGAAACAGGTGGCTTGCAAATTCTGGTTGATTTATAAGTTGAGAAGGAGGAATAAGAGGGAGAAGAATTGGCAAAATTGTTATACAGCGAAATCTTTGATGGATTCTTAAATGGTGAGTCGTGAGGAAGATGCAACTTGATGCAACTTATCATCTGGTCATTGTGAGTTGTGGCGATGTGGCGAATATATTATTTCCCCTTTCATTCATCAAATGATCCTGACCATACAGAATTTGTTTCTCCGAAAGCAAGTTCCGTGAACGTCGTATAATATGATGAACAAGAAACAAGACTCTTCAAAGACATTAATCTTGATGAGTTATACGAGGTTTAGTAGCGTAATTGGGCTTGATCAAAATATGCACTGCGATGTTGTACATTAACAAATTGCCAAATTCCAACGAGTTATACAGTGACACACTTGATTAACTGCGCTGGAAACTGTTGGGGAAACGACGCATTTTTACCAGGAACGGAACAAATACAAACAAAGCAAGGCAAGGACTCGCTTAGCGCATTTGGATGAGCTTTTAAGAATGCTAAAAACGTAGCTCTGTTTAACTGGAATTGTGATTACAAAGAAACAAACAAACATTATGTTTTTAAGACGTAGGCTTTTAGTTGGAGGCGAGATTTTGTAGCAAAACTTCCTGCAACTGTCCATCATTGCGGATTTCATGATAATCAGGGGGGAAAAGTGCGGATACTTTTATTTACTGGTATGCATTCAATTTCCTGCAAGATGTTTTCCTGCAACTGCGTAAGTATAAGTAGGATCCAATGTCAATTTGACTCAATCAGTATGTACGTACGTCATTATTCGGCCGAACAGACTGCAATTATTTAGCTGCGTGAAAGTGTACCGGAAATTGCGTCAATGAGCTATTGGTTATAGCGGCTGTTTTGGAAAAACGTTTTGCTATATACTAGCGAAATAATGCTATTTTTGTTATTTTAAGCTTGGCTCTCCCATACGTATTTTCAAAAAACAAGTAAAGCATATATCATCACCTTTTTGAAATTCAAAGCGCCACACAGGTCGACATTATTAGTTCGGGGAAAACATCTCAATTAATTTTGTAGTTCCAGGTATGAGTGGGCGGATGATGAGTATGATGATCCAGCTGTTTCAAAATTTACAGCGGAAATTGCGACAGCGTTTTGACATAAAACTCGTTGAGACTCGTCGTTAACAGAGAGTTTATCACAGCATGGACCAACCCCACTAAAACCCGAGTTGATGAAGCTTTTTCAAGTATATGCACGTGGGGAGTAACATGAGGCTGGCAGGTATTGTAACGTTACAATTGGATCAATCATTCTTAAATTGCCACCGGAAACTCTGTGGGAAACAAAGTGCTTTGAAGGCTTTGATGAGTCTGGCGGCAGGAGCTATAAACGGAAAGCTAATTCTGTCGTCTCTTTTTTGCCCATTCATCATGTCTCCATTTGATACTATACTGTTGTCGCCGCCGACTTGAATTTATGTGTGGGCGGCTGGAACCTTTGCCTATACTGTGCTAAAGGACGGTTAAGGACAAAAATTATAATTACGACTTGCGTAGGCTGGGAGAAAGCAAACTTTCTCTGGCAGTAGAAGCTGCTAAAAATAGGATACAAGTCCCATTCACTTGGAGAGCTTCCATCTAAATTGATCAAAGTTTGTTGATGTTTCGGATGTGTTATCGAACCTATACTTTTGCTGTCTCTACATATATTGATATTTACTACGCAAGCTGGGGCTGCTGTTGACTGGCCTAGAAATGAGATTATTGATACCGTTGTAAAGGTTCCAAGTTAGCAAGCATACTGAAGGCCTGTCGGTTTGAAAGTTGTGAAATTCCCAGTTCAAACAATCTAGTGAAAAATGCAGCAATATCTCCATATATGTTTCCATGCTCCAATCACTCAAGTGCATGGCAAATTACGGAATCTTCTTGATGAGTGACAGAACAAGAGGAAAGTTAACAACAAATGGGTGTAGGAACAAAAACAAGCTTGCTTTCTGTCAAATGAACTGCCTTCGTTAAATGGACGAGCGTTTAAGTCAAGAAATGCAGTTTGATTTCCATCGAGATGCAAGCACGTTGTCCCAGTCAAGGATACAAAATCTTGATATTGGCTCACAGTCTGTCAGTCAGTTAGTCAACAATGTGTTGTTGGGTCGAAGAGGAACGGAAAGAAGGCTCGATGGATCATGGACGAGGAAAAGTATAAGATATTAATTACACGTCGATTAAAACTGTTTGTTCTTGATGCAGCCAAGTATATAAGAGAGTCTGTGTGTATGGGTTGTAATCTGAAGCGGGTTTAGAAGAGTATCAGAGAATTACATTGGAAAGTACATTGAAGAGTAAGTACTTATAGCTTGAGCTCCTCTTGGAGCTCGATTAATAATAATGAAGCCATAATTGCGGTAGCAAGGGATACTTTGAAACAAGGACTATTGCTGCTGGGTGTCGATAATCACTTGGCACAAGATAAACTTGAGTCTTAATTATATAGATCACATTTCTCTATCATCAGCTGGCTGCTGCAAGTGTTCAACGAGCACACCTGCATCCTGACGTGACTGGGGATTGTATTGCAAGTAACGTGTATATTTTTTTGGCGTCTTCAAATTTCAGAGCCGACCGACGGCAGCGGTCGAATCAACTTTGAACTCGACAAGTATTTGCTTCGATCAATAATCATAATTTATCAGCAGATTTAAAATGTCTCACGCGCTTCTCACATAAAGCTCTAGAAAAAAAGTCCTTGTTCGTACATATGTAATAACAATGTTTTATACCAGAGGTCATCATCATCTCGACCGTATCGAACAAAATGGCTCCTTTAGTAAATTGTGATGAATACATCCGGTGAATGTGAATTTCAGTGATATATAATACATGTTGTTAGCAGCTCCTTATTCCTTATCACAAATTTATAGCTCTTTCAAGTTGACTGGGACATTTGATGAATCTCTCTACATAATCGAACAGCTGCATGGATTACTGGATAGGTACAAGAAATGGGTTGAGCCTCAGATCATCCCACAAGACGACAATGTACCCAAGTTGGATCCTTGTTGCCTGTCCTTCTTTTCATCATCGTTTACTCGTCAGATCCATTTCTTCATCCAGGCTTTCCTTCCGCCGTTTGGGTTCAGGAGATCTAGAAATATCGATTAAAAATATCAGGTCTTGTCTAATCAAAACAAATAACGTCATCGTTTTGACGAGCAGATTATCTTTTTTGTCTTGGTGATGCTTTAAGTGTATTCTTTTTTTATCGAAAAGTCATTCAAGGTTCAGTGTCTAGTTGCAAAAAGAGTTAAGGGCCCAAGTTGCCAACCGTCTCCGAAAAGACAACATAAGGTGAAAGCAGAGTTACGAAATAAAAGCTGCAACCATATTACCAGAACCAGATGCAGCATGCATCACAGACACTCAAACAAAAGTTTAGTCCAAAAAGCTCACGCACCTTCCAATCCGGCTGAAGCTATATTCAGAAACCTGAATCAGGTGAAAGTTTGTCCGATATTACATGATACAACAGTTTAATGTAATATTGTGTATTTTAAGGTAACGTAATATACAGACCGAGTAATTAATGACACAAGTGTCGGAGTCTCTTATGATGAGCCTGATGAACACTACTGTACAATTCTACAGCAAATAATGCATCCAGATACCCATGAAAATAGTGCTTCAAACTATAGTATTTCCAGAATACAATACCAAATTATAGCTCTATGAGAATCTGAAAGAATCGTGTCACCCAAAAGTATGCAGCTTTTAGTGATACAGTGTAAAAGTCTAATCTGCTCGAGTGTGGTGACGAAATATTGTCATATGTTTATGGTTTCTTAATTATTTAACGTTTATACAAAATACTTGATTACTATGATAACTAGCTATACGAGTGAGGCTACGACTACATGACTTTCTCCTTGAGGATCTCAGGTAAAAACGTAAGCTTCCCGATAACCTTGTCTATGTTACTTGCTATACAACACACGTATATATGACATGAATTTGTATTGACCCAATCAAGCTGTCAATAGCTTTCTTCTATATTCTCCATTATCATCATCAAAATTAATTGCATCTCACAAATATATTATTTAAACTCGTAATGTATACAAAGTTTGTGGAAAAAACTGTGGATGGGCGGTATTCAGGTCCGTTATATAGTACAGAAACATGAAAAAGTTAGTTTTGAAAATAACATGCTCTCTACAATCTCGAAAGCCTCAAAGATTCTTGATGCCACAATTTCAGTTAAAGAATAATAATAATAATGTACATCATCACGAGTTTCCTGGTACTCAATGTCAGTCTTTTCGGTCAAATTTAGAAACTATGAGGGCAACAGGACAAAAGCAAAACTGCAATCTAGCTGAAATAAAAGTTACGACATCGAAGGACGTGCTATATTCACCCTGTGACTGCATTTTAAGCTTCAAAATCTTCCTTAAAGTTCAATAACGACAGTGACTTGTAGCGAAAACTGAAACAACTAATAGTAAACCGAAAACTTATATGGCGGCAAGAAGAGTTACGCTACAAAAAGGAATTTCAGTTGGCTGTTGGAGCGTTATTTTGAACTATCATAGCTAATTGAGTTGAGTAGTAAACATGATCAGACAATAAATACATGGACGAGACTCTGAGATTTGTATTTCCACGAACGGCCTGAAACTATTCGAAATGGAATGTTATTTACGTAGCTACAGCTACACCTATATATAGCGAAAACTCAAGCCGCTTCCCGAACGAGGAAACATGCTCTGTGTTTAGCATCACGAAAACACTTTCTAAGCTCTGAAGAGTCAGTTCTACGGAATTCATATGGGGGAGAATAACCACTTAAACACAAAAATTCTTGCGAACACCTCAATTGAGATAAGAAATAATCCTCATGTTCATGCATGAGGTGATTCCTGGTTCACTGATAAGCGACATTCCAACTTCTACTGAACTTGCATAAGCAAAGCCTCGCATTCCAAAAAACAGCAACTCAATCAAGCCCATGCAACTAAAATTATAAGAAGCCATGCAACAAATAAAACTAAACGGTCATGCTGCTTGTGTTGGTTATATGCATCACATTAATCATGTTTTATTCTGAAGTAAAAAATCAAGAAGTTATGCATGCATAACGCATTTAACAGTCAGATCAATTTCTGAACGATAGGTAAATACTTCTTGGATGTAGAAAACGTTTGTGATTGCACTACTACCTAGGGAGATAAATAGCAACGTGCACGAAGCATAAGTCTAAGTGACTTCAAGTCCTTGATAAATATGCTACAAACATCAAACTAGTACATAAAATATACTAGAAGCATCCGTGTACAGTGTGATGCCTCGAGCTCTAAAAGTTAGGATGGGATATTGTAAGTACTTCATCGGTATACGACGACAAATATGATACTTGGGCACTGCACACCAACCAACGACCACCTGGAAATACTCCCCTCGGGAGTGCAGTACCTTGGAACTTGATACGGTTGTCTACATCTATCAGGAATACGAACTGAAAGTTCAAGCGACCTACGCTTTGTGACCAAACAACATCTAAAGTTTGGAATACAAATACATTGCCACCATAGAAAACCCAAGACAAAAAAGAAATTTCTTGCCCGTTAAAGAACTATAGATTGTGTCGTACAGCTCGGATTTGATTTCTGACTCTTTTTGCTTTTTCTTGATCTCCCGAACTTTGGCCATCGTCGCCTCAGCTTTTGCTCGTCGCCTCAACGTGGCTTCTGAAATTTCTCCATCGCCAACACTGAAGGATTTTAACATGCACATCGTTAATACTCCATTTCAAGTGATAATGATAATTCGGTAACAGTGGTCAAGTACTAACCTGGCATGCCCATTAATTGGCTCTGTCTTCGGTTCAATTTCTTCGGGCTCAGGGAATGCATGTTTGGTTTCAGCTGAATCTTGTATTTTTCCAAGTGCATTAGCAATTTCACTACTATTATCCGATTCGGTATCGTCATCCGAATTCACCATGTCCAGATCTTCCAATTCAGATTCTGAGGAACTAGATGTTGGAGGACGAGGAGGTAAAGGTCTTTTCGAAATTTCTTCTTCAATCGTTGGCGGAAGGGAAGTAATCCTGACGGGTAGTTTAGGAGGCGGATGTTCAACAGGAATAATGAGGTTTGCGTCATCAGCTTCAAAGCGTTTGTTGCCCTGCAATGAAGTTACCTTAATAAACTGAGGTTCCCTGGAATGCTACGTCCAAACATAAACGGCCTTTTTACCTCCATTATTTGTCGAGCTCCTTCTTTGATAGCCAGGTACGAGAATTTCAACTGATCAGCTGTCTGAATCAGACCCATTCTACATTTCCTCATGTCCAAAAGTATATCTTTCACGTTAAAATCAATGCCGTTTTTCATCTGTAGGAAAACAATGACACTATAAGCCCGAACTAATGCAATTTGAAATCATGGAAGCAGAGCTCACCATCAGAAGACATGAATCTACCAAACAAAAGGTTCCTGATCTTCCAATTCCAGCAGAACAATGCACTATAGCCGGACCAACATCATTCTCTAGAGCTCCGCTATCTCGAACCTCCTGCAGGAAGTGAAGGAAGGAACGTGGCGATGAGGGTACCCCGAAATCGGGCCAAGTTACATAATGAAACTGAAGAACATCTCGGGTGTTAGAGGTATCGAGATCTTCTATCCTGTAGGACAATAAAGTTTCATATCCTATCCAGCAGGACTTTCACATTGCCAAAGACTAGGCTTTGTAAGCTTTATAATAGCCGATGAGCTCACCGGAATTTTCTGGTGATGAAGTTTTTAGTCGGACTGGTGGATAGAAGTGTCACTTTGAGGCGCTCATCGGGAAAAATCATCTCATTTTCACTTCCATAACTTTCTCCGTTGGGCCAATACTGATGACATTTAATCTAAAAATAAACACCGATATTAAACGGGTAATTTTATGTTCCGCAACTGCAAGTCCCGACAATTTCTTTTGTACCTGATCTTTTTCAATAACTTTGTTTAGCATTAATATCGCCTTCGATTTTTGCTCCCAGACCATAAGCCATAAGTGACCAGATGTTTTCGGCAATGGGCCTTGAGTTAGAATATACTGTCTTCCTGCTTTTTCCACCTGAAAAAGACCCGAATTTATAGACAATCGAAAAATTCTAAGAAGCAATTGTTCCTAGCACGCTTACTTTTACATGACTGGCATTTATGTAGTTACAAGGTCCTTTCTGTAAAATAACCCTAGTGTGATCATAAGGGTTGACGTCCCTGTATCGGTTCCATGGTTTATTTGCCATAGACCGGGCTTCTTGACAAGATAGGTCATACATACTTTCCTGACGGATTCTCTGCCGATTAAATAGTTTTCATAACAAAATATTCTTTGTCATTACCCAGTCAACGAACGACTTTAACTTACTTGAAATAGTGGCATCCAAGAGCCACTACTGTCGATTCTCTCGAATTCCTCCTGAAATTTCTTATACTGTTCTTCCATTTTGTCTTGACGACCGTTCACGTTAATCTGATTAGGCTTTCTCCGTGATTGCGATCCTTGGATCCAAATAATACTGAAGCGGTATAACAAAACACCAAGCAAATGCACGTCAAGAAATCTGCAAAAAAAACTCCAAGATATAGAAGAAAACATGTCATCGAATTCTGCTAAATACCACAAAATAAAACTCACTCCGTGCGGGACGACCATTTCCGTTGCGTGCGAGTGAAAGGTTTTAATGGCGATTAGCAGGAAGACCGAGTGACAGGAGTTCCAGGAAGTTTAAGTGCCAGCCATCCTAAAAATCAAGCATTTCGTCATTTAGTCGTCAATATATATACGAATACGACGATGATTAATCAGTCGCTGCTACAGCTTATACGACGGAAACCAACTTGGTTTAACCAAGTCGGAAGGAGCGCAATCATTAAGCAGCCTGTCATTTTGACTTGGTGTTCATTCATCGATATGTGGGGAAACAATGACGAATCTTATCATCACCATACAGGTACAACCACCAACATTAATCTCGAGTACTCCTACGTCATCTATGACTAAAGAAAAGCCGGCTTATATCAACATTCTTGATTGGCATTTGCTGACACAAAGCCACATTTCGATAGAAAAAACGCTTTTAACTCCAATGTTTCTATCAGTATACTGCATCACGAAAAAACATGTCTTTCAGGCGAAGTTGATGATAACTGATGTACCCAGTTTTTTGCCCATAGAATTCCGTATAACTGGCAGTCTTTGCAACTAACTCAAGTATATATCTGATCTAGTTAAACACATGACACAACTACCGGATTGCAAACCCGGCCTCGTTCGATAAGGGTTGCATTGAACTTTTAGTCGCTTCTTCGCGTGTACACGCAGTAAATCTAATACACATATATATATACCATTGTTCTCAACGCCATTATCTGGTATAGTTCCTGACTTTACTCGATGTTCTAGTAATGAAGAAAAGGAGCAATTCCTGGAAACGAAGGTCACTGGAATTGGTGACATATGCATGTACATTAATGAAACTACACATGATCAATCTGCTCATGTACTCACTCACACGACTTTCATATAATAACGATAATCAAATCTCTTGTGCATAAAGCTCCCCACAAAGAGTTCCATGAACTGCCATACAAGAATCAGAATCAAAGACGAATGATCCACAGTAGATTCACACGCCGCAGCTTCCTTATTCACAAAACCTAACTACATGTACTGCAACGTCACACATTCTTTTGCCGTAATAAGCGTTGGCTAGATTTTTAACTGACGGCATGAGACTGTCATAGATTTCCTCTTTGTCAACGTTTGCCAATAGGCGGCCGCAACCGAGTTCCCAAAGAATCTCGTGGTTTTTCTTGACGACAATGGTACGTCAAACCGCTACTTGGACATTTCCTTGCCTCAATCGAACTGTTATAGCCCTGTAAAAAGCGTCTTGTACTACAAAGTTAGTCATACTTGCTCAATATTTCACCACCTTTCTACTACAGATTGTAAACCTATCAATCTATCCAATGCAGTAACTCAATAGAAGACTTGCAAAGAAAATGAATACGAAACATGTTCATTATATAATTAGAAAATAATTTTCATGTGGTGACATTCATTTGTTTGTTTACCTGCAACGATCCCGGATAATTGCTCAAGTTTTCCTGCTCCACAATTCAAGTTCCACCGTGATGCTGCTAGAATTTAAAAAACACACGTGTTATATATTTTCCAAATTCGGTCACCAATTAAAAATCGATTTCTACATACTCAGAACTTGACGTATATACGTACAGATAGTTTTATTGTTGTGGAATTCGAGAACTACGCAGGTTGATCCGTGATGGTCGTGTCAAGTTGACTGTTTCGAAGCGATTCAATGGACTCGGGCCCGGTGACACAGGTTCAACTTGTCACCTTGCACTACTTGAACAGCTGTAAAGAGCAACTAGTGAATTTCTAGTTTTCAAACACTATTAACAACAAATTTTTCCACGAAGAGCAATTCAATCAGCAATGAAAATTCGTCGAGTGGCAGCAGGAGCAGAACCAAATATTACAACTTTTGTTATTGGGCGATCTCTGTGCACCTCCTCCAACAGAAATAACACACAACACAAGAATGAGGAGGACGAGAGGAGCCGTAGAAAATGTGTGCATGTGTGCACCTTGGGTCGGATCAAGTTGAATGAGACAGTATGCACGTATACAGCACATAAATACTTGGAACTCAGGCTGCTGAGCGCGCTATTTACTTGAGTCGTATCAATTCCATGAACTCATGTTCTTTTTCGGCCGTATTAAATGTCCCTCGCTTTGGCTCCTTCACCGATCCAACACAATATTATTCACAAGGTATTCCATAGCTGCGGGTACAGACAAGTATATTGGTGAGCGCATAAGTAGATATACGTGAAGAAAAGATATTTGGTATAGGCCTCTGGGACACAAGGGATTGGTGCCCAAGGTATATGGGGAGGTGCAGAAATTACGACGTCAAAAAATTTGAACTTACCCCTACCCCCTCCCAGAATAATCACCTTTTTAATATTACGGTAAACGGGAGACCTAGACCCCTACCCCCTCTTGTTGATGGCGTAAATTCTGGATCTCCCCTATGCAATGTTATGAGTGCAACTTTCGCTCCAAAACGTTACGCGTCTCAGAATGCCCCAGATTTAACGTTTAAGTCAAGAGACATTATATATTTAAGCGGGTCGTTAATGGCCATGGACAGTAGGTGAAAAGTCTTGTTATTTCCCATCCAAACACTCCACCGGACAGGTACTCGGCGTCGACAAAATTCTCAGTCCTGGTGGTTGTGAATGTGAGCAAGCTTCAATTCGGTAGCCAATAAATTTTGAAACAATCAATTTAATTTGGATGCAGTTTGAATACAGAGAATTTCGCAATTCCAGGAACCAATTAGTACTAAAATTTTGATGAATTTTCATTCGCTGAGGTTTATCGGTTACACTATGCTGCGGAACTCACACCGAGAATGTCTTCGACCCTCGATAGGAATGAGTACTTCTTCCCATTCCTCAAGCCGCGGACTACGCATGCATTCAAAGCGCTTCTGTTCAGGTTCATGTGGGCCACCTCGGACCACTCGTTCTTTGAAGCGTCGTAGCTTTCTACGTAAGGTATCGTCGTGGTCCCTGTAAAGAGTTTTTGACATAATTTAACTACGTCAGAGTAGTGGTTCACTTTAGTAGTGGAAACCTTACCGTTAAAACCTCCTAGGACGAAAATCTTGTCATCAACAATGACAGAAGCAAAGTTACTTCTCGGACTCGTCATATCGGTCAAACTGGTCCACTCGCCAGGCTTTGCAGGGTCATATTTCTCGACAGAATTTAACCTCGAAAACCCGTTGAACCCGCCGATGGCGTACAAGCAGCCTCGATACGGCATTAGGCTCACTCCGCTCCTAGCACTTCGCATCGCATGGATGAATGTCCATTGGTTTTCCTATAATCAAATCCCTTTTTTAGCATTATATAGCTTGAATGCTTCTGGCCTTCTCCAGTGTATATTACGTACCACTGGATCATAGACTTCGACACTGTTCAGAACTTCTTGGCCATTGAAGCCTCCAGCGATGTAAACTTTTCCATTGAGCGAACAAGCGCAAGCATCAGACCGCTGCCGGTTCATAGGAGTAACCAAGCGCCATTGGTTCTCAGCCGGACTGTACTTTTCCACCGACGACATTCGACCTCTTCCATTGTAGCCTCCCAAAGCGTAAATCTGACCATCTGTATTAAACTTAAGTCGTAAGGTTCAACACCAAAACCAACACCTCCAAGGCAAGGAAGCAGTTAAAACAAGGACTCACCGAGTTGGCAGCAACTGACATAGCACCTCGAATAGTACATGCAAGCCTTTTCCGCCCATTCCTGAGTCAGTGTATTGAAACATCGAACGGTGTTGAAATGGTCGTGACCGTCAAACCCTCCGATCATGTATATCAAATGATCCAACGCAATCAGGCCGTGGTAAGCTCGAGGTATCGTATCGGCAGTGTTTGAAATGAACCACCGGTCAGCCCTAAAATTACGATTTCAAGTCATTACTTGAAAGTCTGTTTTCCATGCCCGCTAAACAAAATCTTACAGTACCTAGCGTCGTATGTCTCAACGAAGTTTGTAGGACTTCCAGCACTCCAGCCTCCAATGGAAAAGACAATTTCGTACGGTATCCGTGGTCGAGCCAATGGATCGTTCAAATCGACATCGCCATTATTTCGAGAGTCCAACTGCACCAAGAAGAGCGATGGTTCATACAGGGCTTGCTGAACAGTCTGTAAACGGATATCAAAACAAACATTACTTGATTCTACGGGCTATTAAAATCATGTTTCATACATACAACATTGTCCTTGACAAACCGCCACTGAAGCACAACTTGCGTAAAGAACTGATAGGTCAGAAGCCCGAACCGAATCGTCTGAAGCAGTTCGACCACCAAAGCCTCTCTTTGAGCGGGGTTGTATTCAATCCACTTTTTAACAGCTGCGAAAACAGTCTCTTCGGTAGGCACATTGAGATGATCGTCCCGTAGAATGTCTTCCAGTTCTTCGAAAGTGAATTTGACAAAGTCAGCTGTATCTATCACTTGATTGAAGTTGTGCAAAACGTAATGCCGGGCTTGCTTGACCAAATCCGGGCAAAAGTACAATTTGGCCAGCTTGAAAATCTTGATGCAGTTGTTCACTTTAGTTTCATTTTGCAAAAACTTTGAACACTGTTGAAGCAGATAGTAGACGTTGAAGTGCTCAGCAAACGGCAAGACTTGATGAACATTTTCGGCGTTTATTTCACACTGTCCAGTGTAGACAAAATCCAAGTATGTCTTTAGAGCCTCCGCCGGTACGTCGCACAGAACAATCTTGGTATCTTCTCGGCGCTTACTGGCATTGGTGAACAAATGCCGCAATTTCGGACTGTTGGCACAAATCAGCGGAATGTGGACTGCAAATTCCTTTAATTACCAACGTTTTAGCAAAAATCACATTCTTTTTAGGTCCAAAAAGGTCACATTTAAGTCTCACCTCTCCTTCAGACGATTTCAATTTCCCGTCGCAAAGCGTACCAGAATTTCGCAGATCATGCCAGATGTCAGGATGGGCTAACCCTACAGATTTCTGGATAGAGCAAACAGTCCGTTTTCGCTTCGCTTTCAGCGCCTTATATTTTTTCGGGCACGTTGAAGCTGATTCAGAGCAGATCGTGTCAGAAGGCTTTTCTTCCAGCTGAACAAGTTGGATGGGAGCTGCAAGAGGACTCCGGGCAGCTTTTGGAGTAGGTGTTGTAGAACTGCTCGGTGGATTCGAAGTTGATGGTGGGAGGCCATAGCGTTGTTGCCGCTTTTCCATTGAAAACCAACAGATCCAAGGACCAACAGCTAAATCGGGTCAGGAGGGTCGGGTGGGTTCCACACCAAAGCTTGAAAGCAAACTTTTCAAGGATTCCAAAGGCATCTATTCAACGTCAGCTGACTGATGAAGGTAGAAGGTACATGATGATCGACTATTGACAGGTATGCGAAGGCAGCTTCTAAAAGAAGTTTGAATCCTATCCTAAATTATACAAAAAGAATTAATTAGTTTACATCAAGGTAACGAGAAGAAAGAAAGGTCCTAGCATATTTCGAAATGTTCGGCAAGCTCAAGTTCCATAGTAACTTCTACGTGTAAATATATATACGTGATGGATTTGCAGCGAAACCTTGGTGAGAACGTTCTTGGACATTCGTTAGAGCTGAATCCTTTCGCAACGCAATGCAATCGGAATTTGTTCAGGTGCTTCTTTGCCGGGCCCATTGGTACTTGTACACGAGTTCCGAACATTGAGGATAAGTTAGAAGCTATAAGCAGAGACAAGCGTGATTGTTATTTTTTAGGCGTTTCCACTTTTCGAAATATGATTTAGCAAATAATTGAAACTGATTTGCGAATTCATACAGAGATTATATGAAATTACGTATGATCACGAGAATCGCAAAATACACAACAAATCGTTTGTGCTTGGTGGTGGCGTCGGGAGGAGAAGTTTGGAGGAGGAACCAATTGTTCTCAATGCGCACGAGTTAGTGCTAAAAGAGGAGCGCTTTCCGAGTGAGGAAGAATGAGAGTCATGTGAGAAGATATGCGGGAAGGCGGTTGCAATTCGAATTGTTCTTGCATGTGAGCCGAAGCAAATTTTGTAAACATTGAAGTCACACATTCTGATGAAATTTTTTAATCGAAGAAAAATTAACGCGATCTCAAAATTAACTGCTGTGAAGGCTATAGTAGAACAAGAGAGTCTACAGGATCTAGTCACTAGGAAGGATACGGTAAGTTTTCTGATTGGTGTGTTTGTTGTTTGATGATGAGAAGAAGAGTTGTGGTCTGATACTAAGGTTTTACAGGTGTCAGAGAGTGACTACCTTTGACCAGAAGCCATGTGGAGGTCGGCGAGGGTGCTTGAATGGAGCCTGCGATGCAGCCGTCCATTCAGTAGTATAGCGTCGAGCCGGCAACCCTTTTGTTTGGCGAAAACCACTGGAGTCGCTATGCTTCAAACCAAGAGTGTTGATCTAATGCCGCTAAGGAACTTTGCCGATAGTGAAGCGAAAGTGGAGAAAGTATATGGTAAAGCTAGGAAATACGTATCTCCCGAAGACATTGGAAGATCAAGCGAGCCTAAAAACATTGAGTTTGATGATAAAGGTAGGGCTACTATTTATGTAGGTGATTTAACAGGGAATTTGAAGCGTATAAAGATTTTTTCGTTACTGACTAGTACATTGGGATTGGCCATGGTAGGGAAAGTAGCCAGTATGAGCGAAGAATATTCGGTGGCTGCCCTGGTTGCGGTAGGAACCATTAGCTGTATCTTTACGTTTATCTCGCCCTTATTTATAGACGCATTGAGTAGGCGGTATATTACCAAAATTCTGTACGATGCTGAGGTTGACAAGTACACTTTTATAACCTATAACTTCTTTCACATGAGGAGAGAGGTGAGTTAAAGCTGGTATTATGATTTAGCTCAAATTTGACGTTGTTGAACATGAAGATTAATTTGTTGGTTGTCATCTGTTTTTGCAGTACACAATCCCCGTGGACAGCATTATATCACCTGAAGTACCAATGTCTCCGTTTTCAAACGTATACTTGAATATAACGGAGTTGGGTAGGACTCTTAAGAAGCCTGTGTTTGTGAACCCTTCGAGTTTTATTGACAAAGCTCACTATATTAGATTCATGAGATACGATAAGCCTGTGGACTTGAAGATTGATGATTTGAAGCTTGGAACGCCCGAAGAGGTTCCGCCTCTGCAGGTGGCCGAGGAAGTGAAACGAAAGGCTCGAAATTAGTTATAGGTGTGATTGTTAATGGTGCTTTAATGAATAGGATAAGTAGCTTCTTTTCGTTTAATTTAATAAACCTAACTAATTTAGTCGGGACTTCTTGAGCTCTGAATTTCGTTTAGTGCAAGCCGTGATTGATCTCGCCGGGACATAGAGTTGTTGATACTACCAGTATCAACAAGTGTATGAATGTCTTTAGATAATGTTTTTTGCGGAAAATGAATGGCACGTGCATATACGGAATGAACTTCAAGATTTCAAAAGGCTGGTTTAAATGCTGCCATTGCCACATAAGCGAACTTGATCCAAAGCACCAAGATTCAAATCTGGCGCTTGCCTATGAGCCAATCAGATGCTCACATTTGTCTGTAAACTCCCCTGCTCTGCCGGTTTGCAGATTTGTATACAGCAATCATCTGATGAGGGAAGACAGTTTCTGAAGAACAATTCAATATTTTGAAACTATTTTACGGCGAATCACAAGTTTGATCAACGCACATCGAAGCTGTTACAAGCTTAAAGCGTAATAAGTAAGTTCAATTCAAGAATTCTTTATGACGATTTCGCTAAATGTAATTTTAAATCAAAAGTTTAGTTTGACGATATTCTTCTTTCCAGATAGGTGTTCAGCGAATTGTGAAGGCGCCAAGACGCTATACTGCGTCGGTGATGAAAATGAAGTCTTACTACAGTCATCTATTGTTCTTCGCTGTAATTTTTCTAGTCAATTTATGCCTAGTTCTTAGTGGGTAAGTTTTAAAACAACAGAGTCATGTGAAGGATAAGTGGTATCTTGAATTGATCTAAAACTTTTCCGTTTTCTTTACAGGAGAGATTTTTATCACATATTAGGGGTTCAAAAGTCCGCAACAGTTAATCAAATTAAGAAAGCTTATAGAAGACTGGCGAAAGAGCTGCATCCAGACAAAAATGCGGACGACGAAAATGCAGTTCAGAAATTCCAAGATTTGAGCGCCGCATACGAAGCTCTCTCGGACCCAGATAAGCGAGAAATGTATGATCGCTGTGGAGAAGAATGTTTGAAGAAGGATGGAGGTTTCGGAAACGGAGGAGGTGACCCGTTTGCTTCATTCTTTGGCGACTTTGGTTTCGGGTTCGGCGGTCAGGAGCGATCCAAGGAAGTACCCAGAGGTGCTGATATTGTGATGGATGTCGTTGTAACTCTTGAAGAATTATACAGTGGTAATTTCATCGAGGTAGGTCTTTGAAGTAGTGGAGTCAGACAACAATTGATTTAATGGAGAATCTTTGCATGTAATATTAATGCTTTCTTTCTAGATTACGCGTAACAAACCAGTTGCTAAACCCGCATCAGGTACAAGGAAGTGTAATTGTAGGCAAGAGATGGTGACTAGGCAGCTAGGCCCTGGCAGATTCCAAATGACCCAGCAAGCAGTATGTGATGAATGTCCTAATGTCAAGTAAGTTGGCAATTTCGTACTTCACCTGTGCGTATGCATGATAGTGACCCTAACTAAACAAGGCGAATTCAATGTTCACAGATATGTTAATGAAGAGAGAACGTTGGAATTCGAAGTAGAACCTGGAATGGTGGATGGTCAAGAACACACTTTCGTTGCCGAGGGTGAACCTCACGTTGACGGTGAGCCTGGAAACTTGAGGTTACGAATTAAAACTGAGCCCCATCCTAGATTCGAAAGACGCGGAGACGACTTATACACCAACATCACCATATCGCTGCAGCAGGCACTGACTGGCTTCGACATCAGCCTCGAGCATTTAGACGGTCACAAGGTTCACATTTCCAGAGAAAAAGTCACTTGGCCCGGTGCAAGAATAATCAAAAAGGGTGAAGGAATGCCTAACTACGAAAACAATAACCTGAATGGAATTCTGTACATTACCTTCGACGTCGCATTCCCCAAGGCTGGATTTTCGGATGAGGACAAAGAGAGTAAGCAGATTTCGTTGTACTAAAGCTGGAAATTTCGCATTTGATGATGCTCAAGGGTTTCTTTTATGCAGGTCTGAAGAAAATTCTGAATCAAGACCCCCTCGGAAAAGTTTATAACGGGTTCCTCTTCAAGTCCGCACCGTAATGGAGTCTAAGAGTCCTGGGCTGAGCTCAGTCAGTTTTAGTAATGTATGAGTTACGCAGTTGTGCTATATTATTAGTTATATAAACGTTTTGTATGTGTTCAAGGTGTGCTTGATTTCGTGATAATAATTTATTGTTGTTTCGAGTCTCTCAGTTTCACATGGTACCCTCCCAACCGGCAGGGGCATTTGATCGAAGGTTAAATCGCTAGTTTAGTTTTTATTACATTATACCCGGGCGCCCGCTTACAGTAAGTTGACTGAAAGTTATGCACGCTCATATGAACTGTATCTCTAACTTTACATTTTAAGAATTTGTCGTCATACGGTAAACAGGGAATAAACCGCAATTTTTCATCTTTGGACGGTACAAAGATACAGTTTTGAGGAAATTGTACATTCCAACGAAAAATGTTTGCTTGAGACTGAGACTGAAACTATTGGCTGTTTTAGTTAGTTTTCTAACATTGTTCCCTCGTGAATGAATACTCGTAGAAGTTCCCCCCGAGAAGAATATCGAATTTTTCACATATGGCTTTGCATAGAGTGTAAAAAGCAATTTGAGACTTCTTGAAAAAAAGTTGTTAGGGCATTCTTGAATCTTGCATCACACGTGAACAAAAATGTGTGTCATACAGATAAAGGTAACCTGTCTCCGGTGGGCTATTCTTCAGAAACAGAAAATATTCAACACACTGAGAAGTGAGGACATTTACAAAAAACTGTTAGATTACATTACTACCCCTGAAGGCATGTTCCTGTCAGTCTAGACGCTTATAGCTGAGCATTTGGACTCCTTGGATCGATCCAGGGATGAAAAAGGTACGGCTGTCTGATCACGATTGAATCATATGCATATGTATATAATATCAGTTCAGGAGGGTATGTATGTTTAACATTCAAGTTTATCCGTGGAAAAATGGTCGTATATTTGTGAAGGCCAAAATACATGGAGGAAAATATGTGGTCGAGTCGATTCCGCAGAAACCTTTTGTGTCAGCAACTGGTACCTCGATCAGCTGTGGAAATCAAGATCTGATTCGGTTTTGAAAATACAATTGGTGGTCTCTTCCGCGAAACATTTCTGCAGCATCTTGTTCCCCCCCGAGTTAACTGAAAATTTTGTAGCCTTTTCCCACATCGAGCCGGGATTAGCAATAAGAACGTTTGGTTCTCGCAGATAGCCTTCAGGCATAAAAAATCTAATTTCCGCAAGAATGTCAATAATTGCCCTGCGATGTGGAGTCATGAAGCCGGAGAAAGGGCTGTCTCCCCACGTTCCATCATATAATGTGGCATGACCGAGGCCCACTAATTAAATTCTCGTAATGGTCTTGACTCTTCTTGAAGACTCCCAAAAATCTGATCCGAACGCGCTTTCTCTGTCTGTAAAGTTAGAAGCGGAAAAAAATATACTCGTGCTAAAAAACGTGACCGCACATCAAATGTTGATTAATGTAATAGGGAATATAAAAGGAACAAGAATATGAGATCAAGCAGAAAACTTGGTCATACACTAAAGCCAATTAGAGTTTCTTAAAGTCTAGGAATACGCGAATAATGAATGAAGATAAAGTTATACGGGAAATTCTCGGAAAGCGAGCGGGATTTGGGGCTAGAGTCGACTTTCCCTTGACAAAACTTATTACCGGCTAACTATCCACGTGGCCGAGAGTGGTTCATGTTCCAGGAAATCCGTAGGACCTGCATGTAATAATAATACATTTATTTTTGGTGACCGCTATCGCTATGAATATTGCAGCTAGCAGTGTAAAGGATGACCGGAAACAAAAAAAACACGAGGAAACTTTGCCGTTAGCTTGCCATGTTTAATGCAAAAGTTTCTTGTTATCGAAACATGAAAAGTTTCTCCGGGCATTTCCAAGAAATGGTTGACTCGGGCGGAACATGTTTACACAAAGAATTAATGAAAGCTACTTACAAAGGGGTAAACTTTAATTCTATAATTACAAAAACTTGCTTATCTTTTGACTTGGTGACTGAAAGGGTTTTATTCCCAAAAGGCCAAAGAAATTCAGTCGGTCGAAAGCGTTGCATACATACATATACACGGGAGGCAAAAGTAACCTTTGTTGTCGGCCGCTGACGAATGAGTGGCAACTTTCCCCGGTTCTGTTTTGGAGCCCCCAGGTGGCTCAAGTCGCATAAAAATTTATGTTAGTACAATTTTTAGAATGGAGACCTTTTTTGAGCTACATTATTATGTCGCACCTGGGAATGAGCTTGGGAAGGTCATATTTTTGGAAACGTCTACTTACTATTGGACTCGACTATAGCTTTTTATCGTTGGTTGCTTTATATGTTAGTAGAGAGACAAGAGCAGCCTCCTGGCATTTTTCTGTGACCAGGGAAGGCGATGCGGTTGTCAGGGATTCCATGAAACCCGTCACCTTCAGGCTTTACATCTGCAGAACATTTGTTCCATTCAGCTCAGCAATGATCAAAGTTGAAGAACTCGCATGTTTTCAAGTGTGCAATTTCTGTGAATTCAGCATTTTCTAAACAAGTCAACGTAACTTTATCGTTTTTGGCTTGCAAAACACTCTCGTTTCGCCGATGTACTAATTGAAATATCCGGAAGTTTCTGCAACCCAAAAAGGTAACATGATGGTTGCGTGCTATAAAATGGCAAACTGTACGAGCGGGCCGGAAATGGTGAAAGTATAGAAGTGAAGCGGTTAAAGCGAACAAGGTTTATTTGTGGTAGTAATGTTTATGTTCTTGGGACATGAATTGTAAATGGAGACATTGTTTTGAAGAAGAGGCCATTCGGATGCCTAAAGCGTTCCTTTTGTTTTTGGGAAAGAAGCTTCTGTTTGAATTCATTGGAGCTAACATGGCGAATTTTCCCAGGCATACATATGTAGCTGCTTCGAAGGCAAGGCAATGGGTTTGGGGAAACTGACCAAAAACCCGGCACGTGCTTTGTGGGCGTAAAGGTGAACATGCACTAAAAGCCTAATCACCGGGGTTTATGTAGTGATAGGAACCATATTGAAGGTACTCTATAAAAGGTATTTGCAAAAAGACTTGAACTTTAGACTTAAGTTTGGCAGATCTATAGATATAAATAATCATCAAAGGCTTTTACGCTAGAAGCAAAAGGGATATAATTCCCCAAATTCTTCCTTCTTGCCATGACCACACAACTCATAAAGCTCTGCTACATGTATACATACACGGCTTTGAGTCTCTAATGGGAAGAAAGATGGAGGAGCGTTTCGTTGATTTGGCCAAGTCAAGTCTTTAGCGAAAGAAATGAAGCAACTTTGCTGGAAGCGTAAAGGAAAGGGAGAGATAGTTTCAAGAGGACGACGGAACTTGTAGAAATTTTCTGGCTGCTTTCTCCATGCAGCGTATAAGAAGCACTTTCACTGCATCAATCAAGTCAGTCGTTTACTGCGGCCAGAGACACGAACATCCCGTGGCTGGTTTCCCCGGCGATGTGGTGGCGTTCTTCTGCATGTGATTTATTTCATGTAATTGCAAATAACGAGTTTTCGAAAGCATTTCCCCTTGACGCAACTAAATTGTGATGGATCAGCCGCTGGTGCAGTTGAAGACTTCAAATACAACAATAATAATACCTGAACCGTCGCTGACTGACGAGCTTGTTGTGCCAAACTTTTTGCTACAGTTAACTGTCCGGTACTAAAATTGCAAAGGGTGGCGGTGCTAGTGGTAGTGGTGGTGGTGCGAGAATTGGAATTGGAGGAACCAAAATGGCGGGAGATGTCGAATTAAAGTCGCGGGGCAACTCAGGAGACAATCATTCGACATCAACCCATTCCTTTCATTCAGGCGATGGATCGAGTTTAGTTTCTGTCAAAACAGGGTGCTTCCAGTTGAGTCCAAGTACCGTCCGTGGGAGAAGGTGCCAAATGGCTCGGATGCTTATCCTTCCATTCATCCCAATTTTGGCGCTAGTCTTGCAAAATTCCACCATCTTGTCTTCTGCTGTCGCAGCTCTTTGGCAAGTTGCTGAGATTAATGGACAGGTAAAAGGGAGTCGTATTTTTGTTGCGTTCTGGGCTTTTGGATTGTGGGGGTCAAAGATGTAACAATTGGTCTCCCTTCTTTTTCACAGATTAGCAATACCGTCCAAATCGGCAAGTTGCTCGCTCAAGTTCAGTTGGAACGAGCAGAAATTGCTTATTATATGTTTTCACATTCCAATCAGAGCAGGTACGAGGATAAAGGGTAAATCCGCATGCGAAATTTGACTTTTACTATGTAGAATGTGTTCGGAGGTCTATGTATAAATTTGTAGTAACTGATCTCGCTCATGTGCATGCATCCAGCTGGGTACATGTAATCAAGGGTTGAGGCTAGCGCTGATTTTTTGGCTTTGTTTAAGAGTGATATTGTGTTTCTCGGCCAACTTGTTAGAGACCCATCTAAATGCATGTTTTGCGGATTGCTGTATCTGCATCACGTTATACTAAAGAAGAGACAGCTTTGGCAATATTTGTCGGCTGGAAGAAAGGATTTTGGCTTGACAGTGGCTGGGATGCATTTGTTTGCAGATTAGCTTTGGATCGAAATTTTGCAACCACAGATGATCTTATCAAGAACCTGTCGTTTCTCGTAGACAACGAAATACTCTCCGGCAGGGAAGTTTCCTTCCAGCATCATCTTTCGGATATGACGTAAGTTTCAAACTTTTGGTGTTATCTGCCGTACATTTAAGTTCTTTTGTATGTGTGGATGGTCGGAGGCTCTTGTGGATAATAATGAGCATGTTGTACGGCAAAATTTAATTGTTCATTGGGGATAAACTTCCGGCTGTTTGTGAATGAGGCTAATATTAGCACTCTTTTTCCATTTCAGGCTCAAAAGAAAGCGGATTCTGGAGCTTGCGTAAGTAGTTCATTTTGTAAAAGAGCTTTTGAAAAGAGTATATGGTTTGGAGCGGCTATTGAAGTTGAAAATCCAAAATTCAAACATATGCATGTGTGTATTGACGTTTTTGATCAGGATGAGCTTTGCGAGATTTTACGATCAAGAGGCTATAAACCTGCAAAAATATGAAAACAACTAAACCTAATTACATACATTCAACTTGACTATCAACTAATGAGTCGACATTCTTCGACAGGCCAATTTTGGCTCACTGATCACTGAACAGAAGACACAAGGCTGGCCTTAGCAAAAACATGAAAGGGAGAGCAAAGACATGGGAGGCTGAAAATATGAGGAAAGTTTTTGTTGTCCTTGTTGTTGCTGTGTGTGCAATTTTGAAGAGGTGTGGAATGGGGACCGATGGGAATTTGACGCTAAATTTGGCTTGAATGTCACGTGGAATTGGGACAGGATGTTGTTGACAAATATAAAGTTTGACACTAAACTTTTTAAAGGAGTTTGAATACGTCGAAATGCGACGAAGAAGCTCTAGACGAAATGGTTTGGTACAACCAAGCAAATGATTTGATTCTGGACCAACTAGGCAGAAAAGTACGAGAGACGAATACGGGACTATGGCGGTAAGCTGAATGTTGAACTTTTAAATACTTTTCAAGAGCTTTAGTTCTCCAAGGCACAAAAGTTTATAGAAGCTTATTAATGTATATAATGGACTTTGAGCCAAGAGGGTTATATAAAATTCGAGCTGTTGCCTAAAGGGATGAGAAGTATTGATTGGAAAAACCTTGGAGAAAGCAGATGGAAGATCAAAAGGGTAGAGCCGTCAGTTTATTTTGGACAAGAGATTTTTATTATCAAATGCAAAGTCTATGCAAGTGAAGTTTTTGGTGGGAGATGTTGCAAAAACACAATACAATTTTTGCTGTCAGGAGGGGCGAGATGCTTTTCGAGAGACTATCGTGACAGGAGGCTGATATACCTGTCAGTTTTGTTCATGTTTTGGTCGTGTATAGACGGGGAAAAACTGGTAAAATCCATCTAACAATGTGTTTTGGTTGTTGCTTGTCTTGTAGGGCTTTGGTGGCTTATAGCAACATGATAAAAGCGATAGAAAATCTGAGCATTGCCATGGTCTACGGCTTCTACTACTACTGCAAAGGATACTTGACTCCACGAAGTCTGTCCAAGTATATCAGATACGATTCGCTGGCGGAAGAGTATCTCAACTTAACATTTCACTTTTCTGTGGATGTTTTTGAAAAATTTGGAGCTTACGATCTCAGCCATGGTCACTTTACAGAGTTGCGAAGGTAAGCCGAAATGGTGGCGCGGACGGGAAAGGTTTTTTCTGTGAAAGCTTGACTACATAGTATCAGTCAAGTTCCATGAATGAAAGTTCGCAATTGTGAACTCAGTACATGGTCCATGTTTTTATATAGAGATCTAAAGATTCAGCCAGGGTGGTTCAACTCTGTACGTTTGTTTGGACTGAATAGGCGTGAAGTGGTATACGAGAATGAGTTAATGACGCCGGATGCTGCTGGAGCTGAAGCATATTTCCACAATATGACCCAATACTTGGAACTACTCAAAAGTTATGAAAGGCATCTGCTGGCAGTGACGAGGTGAGTTTATTGTCTATAAGCAACGTCCTATCAGAGAATCATGGAGAAAGTTTGCGAAAAGATAAGTGGTTTGTTGATTAAAAATTCGTGCTTGACTGCACGGGCGGCGTGGACTTGAACCATGCTAATGAATTGGGACACAATGAGTTCTTGGAAATTTGTTGAGCATCAAACAAGCGCTTTACCATCAATCTCGATGGAAACCCGAAGCCAAAATGGCACTGTTCTTACATACAACAACTCCGCTCAAGCTGCTGAAGCCCTTTCGATGAAAGAATAATGTTGAAGCTTTGGTAACACTTTTGTTTTCAGAGAGCAAATAATAGATGAAATGAATTCGGCAAAATCACAGCAGCTTATTAGCGCCATCATGTTCACCGTGATTTTGATTGTGTCGCCAGTAATCATCATGCTTATAAGGAGCATGACGAATACGATTCAGGTGAGTAGTATTTTTGAAGCTTTTGAAATTGGTAATCTTCAAAGAAAAAATATACGCTGTGCCTCTCAGGAGTACTCGACAATTTTAGCGAGGAAAACGACAGCGCTGAAGGAAGAGAAAAAACGATCTGACCGATTATTAAATCAGATGCTTCCGTCCCCAGTTGTGAGGCAATTGAAGCTGAAAAAACAAGTTCCTGCCGAGAGCTTTGAGTCTGTGACCATTTACTTTAGCGATATTGTCAACTTTACTCGGTTGTCTTCCTCCAGTTCGCCAATGGAGGTGAGCAAATATTTCAGAGTTTAATCAAGCAGATATCAAAGGGAAGAGCAGGTTTCTGTAAAAAAATGACAGATTTTCGTTTGATCTTTGTTGAACGATAAATAAAAAAAAATGAAAATTGTTTAATGCTATCGGAAAATGCGGTCTTGGTTACAGATTGTAGTCATGCTCAACTCCTTGTATCAAATTTTCGACTCGAGGATTGAGCACTACGACGTATACAAGGTGGAAACGATTGGCGATGCGTACATGGTAGTGAGTGGGTTGCCGAATAAGAATGGGATTCAACATGCTGGAGAAATTTCGACCATGGCCCTGGACCTCTTGAACGGTGTCCGAATGTTTGAAATACCTCATCGTCCCACGGAGACGTTGGCGATTCGAATAGGAATTAATACGGGGCCGTGCGTGGCGGGCGTTATTGGGACGAAAATGCCGAGGTATTGTCTTTTTGGAGACGCGATCAATACGGCTAGTCGAATGGAATCTAATGGAGAAGGTAGGAGGCACATGCCAATATATAAGTATACGTCAGAGCAAGAAGATTTCTGGGAAATTGCTCGGATAAATAGCCAAATATAGCCTGGATTGAAACTTTTCTAAGAAAGAAACTCCTAAAGCAAAACCCCTGAGAAGCACACTGTGTCTTTGTAATTTCAGCCATGAAAGTGCACATCACTGAAGATACAAAGGTACTACTAGACGCGATTGGAGGCTACTTCACTGAATCCAGAGGCACCGTTGAAATCAAAGTAAGTCTCACCGGAAGCCATATGTGCAGTGGAGAGATTATACAAGTACGACAATTGGATCTATAATCCTCTTGTTGCTACTTAAATAGCGAAAACAAATACCTCCTTCCAATGAATTCGAATCCTGTAAATATCTATGGCAAATATTGATCTTGACTGCTTTATTTCGGTAAATGTCATATCTGCCAGGAAGTTCATTCGGGGAACGTTGATCTTGATCAAGTTCAATCAAGGTTTGACCGAGTTCTTGCGGGAAAGCGCACTCTGTGGCAAAATGATGCTTGAAAAAGTTTTTCACCAAAGTTTAGAAAGAACTCACCGAACAATTTTAGTTGGTTGCGGTAATTTGGGCAAAAAATACGTTTTCATGATAATTGCTCTTTTTTCAGGGGAAAGGAGAAATGAATACGTTTTGGCTAATTGGGAAGGAAGGCGGGCTGCCGCGATCGATCGAGGTCTCTACACCGGGTTACTTGAAACCGGTAATTAAACCGGAGTTTGTTAGAGACATTTTCGGAGAGCAATACGACTACGACGACGACGATTAGCAAGGAAGCTGCGTCTTAATGCTGATGAAAGGAAATAATTCACCGGAAAGTACGAAATGACCTTTCAAAGCTACTCCACGTGTGTATTCAAAGGGGCCAATTACGGAGGATGAACAGGGTAAAAATGGTTAGTTTCTAAAAGATGCCGTTTGCAGGTAAACGTAGAGCCAAGATTATTTACATCCACGTGTAGATTCTAAAAGCAGAAAAGCCTTTACAAATGGCCATGTTGACATAGTCAGTTTGTGTATTTACAATACAGTTTCATCAGTATAGTCAATGAGTGTCTTTCGTCCAGTCTCTGGACTCCAGAGAGCTTGTGGTTGTTATCGTGATTGTTCAAGTGCTTTTCTTGTTATTGTTAAAAAAGGTAGATTTCACTGTACAGAGATATAATGTTTAGAAAGCAACCAGCCAGAGATAGGCATGTACATGTAGACAAATTGGCTGGTTCCAACTACATATATATTTCTTGTACAAGTTTTATAGCTTAGACGTCACGAAGAAAGCACGAAACTGAAAAAGTTCCTATGGAAGATGTTTGGTAGATTAAATTTCTATTTGCTGTATGCACTACTTTAGACCAAGGTTCTGCCATGGATATATTCCATGTGGTTTTTCCTTGAAACTTGTTTAAGGGCAGACACGCTCGGATCCAACGGCGAAAAGCCTCTTGAAGTACCACTGCTGGTTTCGAGCGTATTTGTCACAACGCCATTCGTCTACGTCACGGTCGAGGCTGTAATCACAAAATAAAGGAAGTTGAAGAAAAATCTTGTGTCGAATTTTGTAGATAATTTTGCTACGGAGTGTCCTACTCGCTCAGCTATAAATAGCTTACAAACACATGCATGTCACAATTTGTAGAGCTTCTGGAAAGGGCAATTAAAAGAGCCACTTACCCCCAGTTAGTAAGACACTTTTCCGTGTCCTTGTTCTGAAGTTGCCATTTATCCCCACCAAGGTACGTGATTCTCCATTCGATTGGAACTTCATAGAATTTCTCAGGAGCCCACATGGCTACTTTGTTTCGGCTGAATCGTCTCGACGTGAGTGAGTATTGCTCCGGAACCGCTGTTCACACAAATACATCACAAATCAAATGATTACAAATGCGTACGAAAAGGGTTTTAACACACCAAGAGATGTAAAGCATAAATAAAAGCCAAAGCGGAAATAAAACCGGGACTTACCAAGAGGAGAGTTTTCGACTTTCCATTCTTGTTCTGCGTAGCCTTTCCATTCAGACGTGATAACGGTAGAGAGACGGAATTCGCGCCCGGGGACTTGAAGAAACAAGTCGGTTGCCGTCAGAGCCTGGTGAATTACAATAAAGGTCGGCACTTTACAACTATTTTGAGAAGATAAAACAGGCGAATATATCTATGTGTATCAACACCACGCACCGTTCCATCCAAGGCGCTCGTAATTCGATAAAATCCTGGTGGGATCAATTCACCGATTGCCGATACACCAACTGAACAGTGTAAAGTTAAGATACAAGTCGCTACGAGAATACGAAACATTTTGAAATATTTTGTTGGCGGAGCTCCGAGTTCCGATGGATCGCAGAGGTGAAGTTTTCAAGACTAATCGCTAGACCATGTCGATTCTTAGTTTATATTCGGAACAAAGTGTGGCACAAGTCGGACGTTGGTATATATAAATATTGTATGGTTGGTTGAAGCTGGTAGGTTTAATGGATTGGATCGCGGTCAGGAAAAATGATTAGGAATCAAGTTATTTTTCATCTCTCATTTTCCCAGCAATGTTAATCAGTAACGACTGGGTTTAGCAATGTGTCGATGTTTTTTAGGGTAAGGTAGGTCCTGGTGTGATAAAAATGCTCTATGGGGATGCATATTGCGTAGGTGGGTGTGAACGTGCTTTGTTACATTTACATTGAGTGTATCGAAATAACAGCAGAAAACCAGTTGTATTGAGTACTGTGGGCATGAGTTTGAAGAAAAATGCTGGTAGCAAATCTGATAAGATCTAATTGCGTACCCACCCAGACTGGAATTCACCTGAATCTCCTAATTAACTACTGGTTCTTTGCTGAATGTGGGATGATCCTCAACAGTGGCGTAGTTTAAGTCTGTGTGCCTCCGTGTCCTAACCAGTTTGGCGCGGGGTTGCAAAATTTGATTCTTTTATTTGTTGTGCTTTACTTGACCTACGACATGACGACATGAGCTGTATAAGGTTAAGAAGTTGATTGGAAATCATGTATGCAATTGATTGGTATTCATAAACCCTGAAAACACATTTCCGAAATCAGATGCACTGTCATTTCTTGTAATGAGCCCAGCATTAAGCATTCTGTCGAGACTTGACAAGAGGGCAACGACTAATTGAGACAGGTGTTAACAACCAAGTAAGAGTTGTGCGATGAATAATTGCTGCAGGAATTAATTGTTGAAGAACGTACTCGTTTTAACAAACAAAGCTAATTTTGTTTTTACGTTGGGAAACTCCAAGCTTAGACAGTGGGAATGTAAGTTGCGAATTTCTCACAAGGCGGGATTCTGCTGGAACTTTATCCACAGATCCTTACGGTCGGTAAAGTTTGCTTGTTATTAACGTTCATGTAAGCCAAGATAAAAGTAAAGTGCACCTCTGACTCAACTCGATCAGCTAGAACAGTTCTTTAGTTTCAAACCGATACTCGCACAGTCCAAAGCTGGAATATTATAAAAACCGTTCGATTTTACCGTGGAAAACTGTAATAAAACGAATTTCCAGAAAAAGT
Source organism: Sphaeridia pumilis (assembly GCA_034698345.1). NCBI lineage: Eukaryota > Metazoa > Arthropoda > Collembola > Symphypleona > Sminthurididae > Sphaeridia > Sphaeridia pumilis. The sequence goes on from JAQGBJ010000220.1 coordinate 46,997, forward strand.
TCTCGAAGAATAATCTCGTCGAAAGCTCAAATTGACAAGGCTGTGCTGTAAGGGGTAAATGAACGTCAGAACCTGTGCAGCAATATAAAGTTGGCAAAATTTTATACCGGCATCTGACGCATTGGCATTCGTAATATGTTTTATTGCTCATGAAGCTGTAAACTGATTACCTAAATATGGTGAATTAAAGTATGAATTCATGCATCATGAGGAACAGGTCGGAAATTTTGTCTATTCAGAATGATAACTGCAAAAGCACGACTTGAGAATACTGGAAAATGGGCGAGTTTTTGCTGCAGCAGGTAGGCGTGACAGTATACAAATTTTACGGGCAAATAAAGTTTATTATCGAATTGCAAAATGTTGATTGCATGCACGTAATTTCGGTGGCGATCCGTCAGGTTCGAACAATCAATATTATTGCCGGATAATGTGGCAATGTGCGCACCTCTGCAAAATGATGCATCAAACTTTCATGAACTCCAGCTTAATTTAGCTCCAAACTGAAGTTGAGGTGAAGTTCACAACCGGGTAAACCATGGTTGTAAAAAGCCTTGAAAAACCATCATGTGAAAAAATCATTGTCGGATGATGAGGGTCCAACGATATGACTACTGACTGATGGCAGGGCAGCCAGGGATGAAGTGACGCTGAGGTTTCACAAATTGTAGTATAACATTGTTTCTGCGGTATGACGTGTGGCCCCAAGCCACGAAAAGCCATTGCCAGGTTGTATCTTTTTTGCAAATTGAGGCATGCACTTCCTGCCGAAAAAGTTGTTATCGAATACCTGGATGGTGAAATTGCCCTCGGGGAAAGACGGTGTATAGAAAATGACAAAAAACACGGTGAATCAAGGAATTTTTGTGTTTGCAACAATGTTGTCCATGTTGCTGTTTTACCGTGTTTGATAAACAAACTTGTTCGTTTTGTTGAAAGATTGTAGTTTAATGATGAAAGATGCTGCTGGATGCTACTTTTTACATGCAGAAGTGATCTAACTGACATACGATGAATATGTAATACTTATGCAAGAAGTTTTGCTTTAAGCAAAAAACGCTGAAACAACTACGTGTGTGGGAGCTTGTGAATGTCCAGCCAAGTTTTTTCCCCTTGTATGGCACTGAGATTCTGTCGCAACATTTGAACGTTAAATTATTCAACCAGAGTTCAAAAATATATCTTTGATTATGCGTAAAAAGAAAGCTTCCATATTAAGCGCTAACGTTCTGTCCAATGGAATTTCGCAGACATGCTTCATATTTCTGCAAAAATGGAGACCCCACTTTTGAACTCTTTGAGAGACAATGGATGAGGTAATGCCTTTTCTTATGGAAGATGCTGTTGGATGTTTCGTGGCGGATGTGACGATGGGTATTTGACGCAATAGTGAGTAACTCTTGACCGTTGGGTGGGAAACACCCTGTGTGGAACTTGTTGTTTTGTTGGTGCTGGCTTGTGGTCGGGGTGAACAACAAACGACGGCCGTATGAAGAACGCATCTGGACTGCAAGCAAGCAAACGCTGACGGACGGCTTTATAGAAAAACGTTGTCAGAACCACTTTCAGTTTTCAGTCGGCGCCGACCGGGTCGTATCACCAGTTCAAGTCTCACAAGATACTGATTTCTAGTTGAGCTACATTTGCTGTAATGAACCGAGAAAAACTTGATACTCAACGTGCATCAGTATCATGTAATTAGGAACTCTCAAGACTGTTGAGCGGTAATCCAGTAAGACATCAGAGTGTTTGAGATTTTTTACGTCTTCTGTACCTGTACCACCAGGGATAGGCCAGTATTTTAGTTTCCAAATATGTTGATATACAAAGTTTTGGCTGTGGGGACCCTGCTGGGCCTTCATAGCTGTCTTGGGTCCAAGTACAATATTTTGTCAGGGTCTGTACCAGTGGCGAATAGTGCTGAGACGGAGTTTGGGTTACCAGTAGCAGAAATCTATGTGACTGAAGACAGATCGACGGGGTCCCTGCGGCTAATCACAAATGTGAGCGATTCCGAAGTTGTCATCCGAGACGATCTCATAATGAACGGAACCTTCTACAATCAAATTGTACTCTTCTGCAACGCATCCTATCCTGTTGAATGGGTCTATGAAGGCGATGGCGTAAGTTGTGGTGGTTTGTTTCTATTCACGTTTCCAATAATGTGACTTAATGGCCTGCGAAAGCGAGCAAATGTAGAGGCTGCAACTGACAGGAGGTCTAATTCGCGAAATCAATAATGCCCCCTGTTGCTCCAGCTGTAAAAGGACTCATCAAATTACTTTTCCTTGAAAAATCAGAATTGTTTCCACTGTATCATCTTGAAGCAGTTCAAGTCCTAACGTGGGTTCTTAATAAGGAAACGCTCCTGACCTCAAACACGAATGGCAGCAGACATTTTTCAGAAGAAAGCGAATAAGGAAGGCTTCTTTAACTTTATTGTGGAATTCAATGTTAGACATTTAAATTGGCAATAGAATTGTAGGAATTTGACGTCTTGAACAAGCTAAAGTCTTTTACTTGCACGAAGTAGGTATTAAGCTGATTTTTTGTTAGTTTTCTGCAATCTGACCTTTTAATGGTTTATGGCGGATCACGCACCTGGGCGCCTGGCCGTCATCCATCCGTTCCCCATTTAAGTTTGTATACATTTTGTATCCTGAAATCAACTGAATTCTATGTAAGCTTGTGGGAAACCTGTAATTTATTCCCTGTGTGGAACCAAATAGACGTGCCTGCAGATTGGGCTGACGTGCTTAATTGTCGATATCAAAAGAGTGTATACTTGAATGAGTTGAACAAATGACTCTGGTCATAATCAAAGACGCTTGGCGAGGGTACATAAGATTTTACCTATACAGCGATGCTATGCAGAAATGTTGCTTGACTCACAACACTTGCGTTTAACAACTGATTAAGGTGTATTGACTCTGTTCATTATTTATTAGGGCACAGGATAATAATAAGGGAAACTCGTTTGGACAAGCCAATTACTCCAGAGAGTGGAGGATCATTTTAGCCAAATAAGATGAAAATGATAAGCCTAGCAAAAACACCGTAAAGTAATTCCGTTGGATAGATAATCTTAAAATGTCGATTCTTGTTTGTTTGCATAATTGACAGGCTCCACGACTTCATACGGGACAGTTTAGAACTTACAAGGTATTCAGCAACCCGGCGACCTACGAATACTCGGCAGTTATCGCCCTCTACCAAGAACGCTACAACGAAGAACAAACTGGCACTTATGTTTGTAGAAGCATTGACGACTCTCGCCTCCAGGTCTTTTACCACTTGTATTTCCCAGGCAAGTACAAAATTATTCTCTTTTATGCGTTTCTTTGGTAATTTGCTTTTGTACACATGGCATGAGCTTCCGGTAAGGTACATGAACTGGTCCACGGGCAGTTGAATGTTAATGCACGGACATGTCCAAGTTTTATCCAAAAACAATCAGAAATACCTGAGGCTAGTGGAATCAAGTATCAATCTGTCATTTTATGATTAAGTTTGTTTAGAGGGAATTATCGTAAATCGCAACATTAGCTCAGGGTTAAGGTATCAGACAATAAAAGATGTGCCGCGATATATGAGTAACTGACTGACTTACAGTTTTCGCCAACGTGGGCACTAAAGAGGGCTGTAATAATTTACGACATGATAATCGCTTTTGCCAGTCATTTAAGAAGTTAAAGGTGACGTTCCTGGTGGATATTAGCTTATGTGTCTGTGCATGGGGATGAAGGAATTCAAAATGGGCTGATAAAAGTACATTGTAAAGAAAACTAATGATGAGAGAAAGAAACGACAGATAAAAGCGAATAATGCATAAAAGATTATCAGAGAAGCATGAGAACGCTTTTGGAATTTCTCTCCAGGCAAAGACAATCTGGACATGTCTGCAACCTACGCTTTCTTACAAAGTATGCACACAGTCATGTTTCGCAATAAACTATTAACGTGTAAAGGTCAAGAGACGACCATTGTTTCCATTCAAGCCGGTGATCGCGCCAATAAAGTATGGGCTCATATTACAATACAGGTCGAGCCAAGAGAGACGAGAAAGTTTACACAAAGTTGAGAAGGAAATTTTCGAGGAATGTGTTTTGCTTGCATTGTTAGCATGGGGTGGGTGAGGAGATTATGTTGAAGACGGGCTAAAATGACGGGTGAAATGTAAATGGCGTCATCATGTCATAATTAATTGCCTCTGGTAGTGTTTGTCCCGGTGAGTTTATGTGGTGTGAATATTTCTTGAGGTGTTGAGCAGGTTGCATTGAAGGTTCAATTTACTACTAATCGTTGCAATAGGCTGAATGTCAGAAGCAAATAATGTGCGTTATGTAGAAGGTGCAAAACTTGTATTGTATTTGTTATGACAAGGCAGAAGAGTTATTAAAGTTTTGGCCATTTTCTTCTGCTTGCTTTTGTAATTTAATGTTGGCAATTGTGAGTTTCTTAATTCAGAGCAATGTCAAAACATTATTCCAGCTTTTTAATTTTGCATGGAATACATTATTCAGTGTAAAATGTTGTCGAGGTCAAGTTAACGTCTGCTGTTTTATAGTAAACGGACAGAAGATTACATGAATGGTTATAAAACTACATTGGTCATAAATCTGGTAAAAAATCACTTTGAGATGTCGGTATAATTGCGAGGTTAAATAGTGCCTGTTGTGGCCAGAATATTAATGTGTCTTGGAGTTTGCGATTTGCGCTTGCTTCATTTTTGACCGTAAATGGCGCAGATCCAGTTGCTTGAGTACATCTCATGTGTGCAGGTTGTTCATGTTTAAAGACAGTGCAGTAACGCGATTAAAGCGCTGCACCTTGCATTATATAGATGATTAATGTTTTTGATTTGTTGCTGCAGGTGAATTTGGTTTCCCAGCTCTCCGAAACCGGGTGATCCGTCCTACAAAAGGCGCAACGTTCGTCACTCTTCCTTGCAAGGCCACAGATCCACAAACTCGAATGTCACTGCTAAAAATCTATCCCAAGGCAAGTTTCCATTTGATGTATAAACACATAATACATGCTGGGTTCAGCAATACAAAAGAAAGTACTTTTGGGCCAGAATTAAAGCTATTCAACAGTTTGTTAATCAAACATGAATTTCAATGGATCCTTTGTGTCAAGGGTTCGTGGCAAATGGAATCTGTTGAATTCACATATTGTGATGCTAATGCGTGATTGCTCTTTTACAGAAAGAATCTGCAAATTTGACGGATGGAAAATACGTTACATTTGATCCCCGAGATGGATTTCAACTCAACTTACTGGAGTTGAATAACCCGTATGGGACGTATATATGCGAAGCGAACGGATTGCCAAGCTTCTGGAAAATAGAACTGGTTCCTCCCAAAGGTAAATGCGGTTCTGTTTTCTGATGATAATTGAAACATGCATTCAATGCAGAGGGTCTTTCGCATCCCTGTATTTGATCAAGAAACGACAAAATATTTATCTGCATTGTAAATTGATAGGCCGGGTTGGGGAAAGTTTGGTAAATTAATTCAGTAATAACCCAAAGCCTCAGTCAGTATTCAGCTGGAGAGCAGTGGCTTTGAAAGTTGTGCGAATGAGTCTATTTAGGCTTCAACTAATTCAAATTATGCGATGATTTATGAATTGGGCCTCTGTCGGAATTTGCAGATGAAGAAGTTCTCTACTGGCCCTCAACAAACCGTGTTAGCCTGACGGCGTTCCAAAATCATACCTTCAAATGCCGGGCAAAAGAGCCGGTGACAATTGTGGTTCCTACATCTTACACAATCGGGATTGCAGAACTTTCTACAAACGAAACACACAAGTTTCCTTACAAGGCAACGTTCACACTCAAGTCTCCAATCCCACTATCGTCCATTGGTAACTACTTTAAAGTGAATTGCGTGACCAAGAGAGAAATGCGAGTACTCCACACTTGGCATTACAGCAACATTGGTGAGTGATTACA
>JAQGBJ010000221.1:0-52951 GCA_034698345.1 Sphaeridia pumilis
TGGGCTGCGTGGAAGTATTCGAGTCGCGTGGAATGCAGATATGCGAAGAGGCCATGAAAGTTTTACGAGTAAGCAACTTTGAGGTTATACGACCAAACATTGGCATTTCATGTAATAAAAGTGTGATTCATATGGTGATTTTCCTGTTACAGCAATCTCGAAGAAGACCTGTTAAATCTACCTTGTTCATCTCTGGAGATGGCCTCCGGGTAGTTGAGGATGACACAAAGGTTGGCGATTGAGGAGTTGAACGTTTCAGACGATAATTTTACGACCATTGAATTAGTTTGACAAAATGGTTTTAAGTTGCAGGGACTTATTGTTGACCAGACCATTGAAAAGGTGTCATTTTGTGCTCCGGATCGTAACCACGAGCGAGGATTCTCATACATTTGTCGAGATGGCACGACGAGACGGTGGATGTGCCACGGGTTTCTGGCGTCGAAGGAATCTGTATGTTGACTAGTCATCGTTAAAGCTCCAATTTGATGACACCAATAATAGCAATAATAAAACTTGGGTATTTTGTTTTGATTGCAGGGAGAAAGACTGAGCCATGCTGTTGGATGCGCCTTTGCGTCATGTCTAGAACGAAAGCAAAAACGCGAGAAGGAATGTGGAGTCACGATGACATACGATCACAAAACTTCAACATTTACAAGGTCGGGAAGCTTCCGGGTCACTTCGATGACGGAATCCAATAGCGGAGGGCCCACGTCACCTACGGAAGCAGACAAGCCAAAGACTTCAGCAGCCGCACCAGCCGCCACTGCAGCTATCGAACGTCCACATGCTCCGGCGAAGATGCTCGAGAGGCAGGGATCTTTCCGTGGATTCTCGCAACTGGCGAATCGGTCACCGTTCAAGCGGCAGCTGTCTCTGAGGCTGAATGAACTGCCGTCCAATCTGCAGCGGACGCAGCCACCACTACCTAATAATGTTGATATTCTTACGAATAATAATATTGTCATTCCACCAGTTGAGCCGGCGACAGGTGAGATTTTCAATTGTTGCTATTCAACGAAGATTATGAGTGGAGACTAATATCTGTGCAATGCTACTAACCAATGAGGAATGAAAATGATGGCTTTGAAAGCTTACTAAATGGAAGTGAATGAATAGTTCAGCATTGACTACGAGCTAATTCTAGTGCTAGATTGAATGTTTTACAAGCTTCAACCCTTTTATTTTCATGTTCTTGCCGACAGTTAACGCCAGTCCGGCTCCACCACCTCGTATTCAACGGAACCGCTTACATTCCTTGCCTAATAATTCGTTTCAAGGTTGGCTTTGATTATGTTTTTGGTTTTTACTGCTGTGTCTAGTGCATGGCAGGAATGACAGAATGAAAGTTTTGTCGTATTGATTTTTTGTTAGATATGTCTTGCTAACCCACTTGACTTATTACAGCGCCGTCCTCAAATGTCACAAGTATTGCACCTCCTCCTTCAGTATCCAGCGTGCTGTCCAAGTTTGAACAAAACAAGGACCTCTTGTCTGATTTATGCCAGCAAGTTACGCAGGGCCTCTCAATGTTGGCTGCAAATCATGACGAGCCCAAAAAGGTAGACCAAACTCGAGTAATACTGAAACACGTGCTTCAAATAATAATTTGGATACTTAAGCAATCTTTTGATTCCGCAGGCAAACAACGGCGCCTTTCCAACGAAATTCACAAACCCTTGGGACGACGAAGACCCAACTGAAGTCACCTTCCCTTCGCAACCATCTCCCTTTGACGACTTTGTAATTCCAAAATCAGTGGTTCCACCCATTCAAGAGGACGGCTGGACATCGAGCATCGCAAATAACTTGGCTCAGAACCAGGTTACAAAACCAATAGTTGACAAAGTAACATCATCAGCAGCTTCTTTACCGACTTCAGTCACCCCTCCAGTAGCACCACCAAAACCACCTCCACCAGCATCAGCAGAAACACGAAGACCGCCTGCAAAACTACCTGCGAATATACCAAATGACCCAATAGCCATGGCCACTGCTTCGTGGAACACAGCCAAAACTCCGGTTGAACCAGAAGGAGCCAATACAACTTCCACCACCACCAACGGCATTGCAAGACTCAGGCCTGCACCGCCACCAGCATCACAAAGGCCTCCATTACTTAGTTCGGCTTCTGTAGCCGCTCCCTTCCCACCTGGTCAAAACACTCATCGTCCTGGGTCATTGAGAGGTCAGGGGACAAGATCACAATCGCTGGGCGCGGACCCTTTTGACGCTGATTGGGCGAGTAACGTTGCTAGAACAGGGCAGACACCAACTAACCCTTTCGCTCGACACCAAACATTCCAAATAACCATGTAAAATTTGTTAATTATATTGTGTAGATATATCAATTAGTTTATTCATAATATCATATTGGGCGTTGTCGCCGTCGCCAGTCAACAGTAGATTGTTGTGAGTTGTATGGCGTTTAGCAATTGACGAGAACATCAAGAAACGAGGAACTTCCTGGAGCCTATTTGAAATTTTACGAGGCTAGAACCACAATGTAAATCAACAGAAATCTTGTAAAAAACAAAGGTTACATTGTTCTACAATGACAAGTTTTTAGGAAAAACATTCTGATGTCAAAATCAGGTTTACGATGCATATCAATGCTTGCTCTGGCGACATACTGATGACGTACAAGTTACATAACTTCGGAGATTTGTATTTAACGCTTATGACATTTTGTTAATTGAGAATTGTTTTTCGGAACCGGTCCAACCATACTGTTTTGTTTCGACACAAAAATCAACACAAGCATATCACATTGAGTTTGAAGCGCTTGAAAATCCGAGAATTCAAACGACATACTTTTTATCCAATGACTATTTCAATCAACTTGCTAATTGTAATTAATAATACGAATCAAACTTTGTGTAGCTTTAAAGTGGCAACAATCGGCAGCTTCAGTAATGAATGAGCATTACCTTTTATATACTGTTATGATTTTCTGTACTACATTTTCGTTTTTCGATTTTTTGTATCGTTCGTTTCATATGTATAAACACAAATGAGAGCAAGGGAAAGAAAGTGAAAAATTTAAAGAAGCACTGTAAAAGGCGTCGCTGTCGCCGTCGTAGTAGAATTAATAGATGAAAAATTATACACATATTAGAATCGGCATCAAATGATGATCTTGCGAATTGTAACTCAAAATTGCTCTTCAGCGGGTAGCTATGAAACTTAATGGCGAACATTGCTTGTAAACACAGCATACTTTTGCTCACTGATTATGATACGTCTAGCACGTATATCTTGCTGTCTGTCATTCATGAGTGCCGTAGCGAAATAAAACATGAGTATAAAGAATATTCGATTTATTGCTATTGAATCTTATCTTACTATCGAGCGAATATAAATGAAAAGTGAGAATACGTAACATAATGGCATCGGTAGAATACATTTACGAATTGTATGTATCAGTCGTTGAAATATGTTATACCCTAAAAAGCGTAGAATACTCCTCAAATATTGCAAGTCTTTTCAAGTTATAATGACTACAGAATTAGCTGGATCATTGCAGAAGCTAAGCTTTATCCGACTGACACTATATGTGATGTATGGCAGGGATGCTCAATCTTTGACGCTGTCATCAGCTTTTGAACTATCCTCATTCTTCACATCGTTAGAACTAGAACCATTTTCTACTGCTTGAGGAGATTCAGAATCTGAACTACTCGATGTAGTATCGGAATCTGATGACGAACTGGCAGAAGACGAAGAAGTTTCCACGGCTCTGGTTGGGTGAACTTTTTCCCTCTCACGAAGTGCTTTCCTGAGTCTTCTCAACTTGCGCAATCTCATGTACTCGATTCGTCGGATTATTGGAGATACTTTGTAGGGCTTGGATTTCTTGATCTGATCGAAGTAAGCTTCAAGTTCCTCGTCAGATGTGATGTCGGATGTGGATGTACTGGAGTCTGATGAGGACGAAGAAGAGGATGAGGAGGAAGATGAACGTTGTGACGACACATTCATTTTTCGAGCTTCCCGACGGATATCAGAACTGGGTCCTGGCTGAGGCGATTTATCTCGAGGGGTTGGAGGTCTTGAACTGGATGAACTGGACTCATCTCGCTTCTTTCGTTTGGACTTGCGTGACCTTGACCGGGATGGAGAACGGCTCCGGCTGCGACTGTTGCTAGAGCGCCGGTTTGCAACATCAGGATCATACCGCAAACGCTTGCAGGCTCGTTTCAGAGTTTTCAAGTTCTTGTATTCGTCCCCCATTCTTTTTAGTGTGCGAACTCTTTTTTTCTGAAATGTCTTGTATGAGTCACGCCGAGCTGAATTACTTTCTGACGATGTTGGAGTCGGAAACTGGTGGGTTCTATTGCTAGATCCAGGTACACTCTCCTCCGTCCTCGTCGTTTCTTGAGGAGACTGTTTCTTCTTGCGTCCCCGCTGTGGACTACTTTCTTCATCGTCTTCAGATGAGGAGACCGATCGACGGCGATACTTTCGACGTTTACGGCTGGATTTTTTTGGAAAGCCTTCCATGGCAGCATGATCTTGTGCCAGCTGTCTCAAACGGGTTGCCTTCTTAGCAATCAAATCCTTGATCACTTCAGCTTCTGGGTCAACGATTGATGCCATGTTAGAGTCGTCTGGAACTTTCAGTCTGGTTTCAGTATCAGCGGCTTCCAGACGAGTGCTTTGGTGAGGTGAGTCCGTCGCAGGAAGCGTTTCGTTGATGAAAGTGCTGTGAAGCACCCGACGGAAGTCTCCATCTTCAAAGTTGATGCTTTCATCATCGTTTTCTAGATTTGCAACACTGTTTGGCTCTGCTTCTTGAGAAATGGATATGCTTGCACGGGTTCTTGAAGTTGTATCTTCTCCTTCGATGTGAGAAATTAACATTGCACGGTTTGCTGGAGGCACTGACTCGTTTTCAGATGCTGTAAAGAGAACCAAACGTTAAGCCCAAAGTAAAGTAAATGTATAGTAACCACTGCTAGAGCTTCCATCTTACTGTCACTATCGTTTTCGTTGTTTGATTCAGGGGGACTTATTGTCGTGTAGTTATTTTCAGGCACTCCTTCTTCATCACTAGACAGACCTTGGATATCACGCTGGACTAAAGCGTCGAAAAAGGCCATCATACGCGGATCTTCTTTGGTAGTCTTCCGAGCATTATCGTACGTGAGTGGTAAAAGCTGAAAATACGGGGTCAAAATCTAGACCTTTAACTTATAGTCTAATAGCTCATGCGGACTGAAGACTTACTTGACCAGATAGGGTAATCAAATCCAAGTATTCAGTATTGGAGAAGATTTTCCTCTTCTTTTCATACAGTCCATTCAGTCCATCTCCGTTACTTTTACCACAGCTGATTGGCATTGGGCTCCAGAGCTGCAGTTTATACGTTGTTCATTAATATGTTTCTTAATCTTCAATGTTCCAAGTTCCAAACAATTAGACCAATTACACGCATAGATTCTTACCTTGATGACTTTCTCTACACCCGACGAGGCAATCACTCCATAGGCATCGTTGTATCGAACCTGGTTTACTATGGATCTATGCCCATGCAGTACCATTTGAGCATCTTCAACCCATCCTATGTGCACGAAAACAAGTTTAGGTACGGTTAGGTATGCTGAACAGAAGCGTTGAAAAACCATCGAACATCTAACTTACGGCTAGTAGTATTTTCAGGAATCTTCCACAAGTGCAGATCAAAGTTGTCAGATCCAGACAAGACAAACTGATCCTTGCTCCCAGCAAAACAGCAGCTTTTCATTGTGCAAGAATTGTAGTAACCTTCATGATGGAACTGAAATTCATGATTCGTCTCGTTCAAAGAGTACAACACTGGCGGCAGCCGTCGACGTAAGGCCAATATCTTCGATCCATTTCTGTTGAACTTTGCACTCATACAGCATTGCTCAGTATTTAATCCACCGTAACGCATCACCGGTCTGAAAATAAATCATTACACTATGATGATCCTATATCACACAAACTTCAATCTGAACATGGTTTCCATTCGACTTACGTATTGGGCTTTCTGACATCCCACAACGTCACACCTTCCTTTGAATTTCCGCTCAAGATCATTCGAGGCTCCGTCGGATGAAACTGTACCGAATGGAAAGCCGCTCTGAGATTCGCAATACAAAAAGGTTCTGCAAAAAATACCAACATTAGATGTGCTAAATGTGGATGCTACGAGCGTTCAAAACAGAACCAAATCTTACCCAAAATGGACGATTCTCTCGTATCGTATAACAACAGTCTTCCATCATCACATGCACTGGAGAAAATGTTGTCGTTGTAAGGGTCAATCGTGATTCCATATACTGGCTGTTCATGCAAGAAGAAGTCGATTGGAGCTCCCCTACAAAAGGATCAGAATTCAAATTATCATCACTCGTTCTGATGGTGTCCAGAGTCAATCATGTAACTTACGTGAGCATGTCGTGCAGAATGACCTGGTCATCATTACCACCAGAATAAATTCGGGTATTATTGCTTGACACTGCAATCGCAAACACATTGCTGCTATGTTCCGCTTGCAAAACTGAAGGCTCGCCTTTTCCAGCTAATGTTTGGCCCATCTTCCACAACAAAACTCGTCGATCATCTCCACCTGCAACCAATTCAAAAGTTCAGACTTGCCATTTCAGATCTTCGACAACAACGAATCAATCGATCTTGAAACTTACCAGAAACAAGGTACTGTCCATCAGTCGAAAATTCCACAGCATTGACACATCCATAGTGAGCAAACAAATTCTTGCGATACATATTCTTGCTAGTTTCGATCGTGTAGTCCACTACAGGTTCCCATTTCCTGGGCAGACTTGTCCGTTCTCTAACGCTCAGATATTCTACAGGATGCCCTGCAGGTAACTGATGATTCCTCGCCATCGCTTTTATCTTATCCGATTCTTCACAATGCACAGCTGCAGATCGTCACCTGGAGAGCTAGATAGATTCGAAAACATTGTAAACCATTCAAGTGACTTAAACAATTGTATAAGCTTAACGTTTCATTTTGTGTATTCCAAATTCTCACCATTTCTAGAACTGTAGGCGGCCGAATTCCTCAGCATCACTTTAAAAATGTTAGTTTGTTTCACGCATATATAATCTAAACTTCAATCTGTCCTTCGATCTTTCATGCAGCTCGAATCAGCTGGTTCATATTCACTACTATCGGCCGTTATCTCACTTGACAACAGCTAATTTCTTCGTCGTAAGTCATTTCAATTGTTGAATTTACTGATGGCACAATGAAATTTTGTTTAAAACAGTTCAAAATTGAATTCAGCAGCACTTGGAATTGCCTTTCAATCAAATGCAATTCAGTCAGCACCCTCCAGATAACAAACCAAAACAAACAAATTCTTTGCCGTCCGTCCGTTCTGACAAAGAGATACAACAGCGGGTGTCAAGTTAGCGGCTGCCGCTCGTCGGCTACTTCATCTCAACGTTTACATGAAGTTCATGTCATGAACTCACGCCTCAAAACTTTATACAATTCTCGTTAATTATGTAATTAGTTTCCAGTGGTCATTGCTGGACAGTCATATTCTCATCCAGTAGTGTAACGGAAGTCGCGAAATGTAGGTGAAATTATTTTACAAAACGGAAGAAATTCAATCATTAATTTTCCAAATCTTTTATTGGAACAAACATCAATCAACACAAGTGTTCCTTGAATTTATATATCTAATATGGATGAACATTATTACGTACCTAATATCCTCAAAGGACTTGTAAAACATATATAAATCATACATTCAACCATGGTCGTACTTTGTATTTAAGTATACAATCTTCTCTGTCTGTGTCTATTCGTTCTTGTCATAAGTCATAAAATACAGATTTCATCGAACGAACTAGAATAGACTAACATCATTTGTGATAAAAGACTTGTGCTGCTACTTTCTCTCATTTGTGTACATCCGTCAACTTGATTAATATAGCGAGTGTGTTTATGGAAGAACCAGTTTCTATGTGATTTCTTTACACGTCTACCAAATATACATGTTTCGTATCTCGTAAATTATCAACATTTTTGGGAAGGTACATAGCATGTGTGTGTATGTGCAAAATCCAGTCCAGAAAATAAACTTACAGTTCGTACAACGTAACGAAATTGTACATCCATAACCTAATTTACTCATACCTCACGCAACTCAAACTTATTTGTTGATTGCTATCCGCTTTCTGCCAAAATCACTTTACCACTCTTAGGTCTCCCCATTCGGTCCTTCCTTTTACTTTCAATAATATCTCATTATCGTAATAAATTATTCGGGAACCTCCACGTGTAATTGCAATTTTACAAATTACTTTCACCGCATCTACTACCCCTCTTTTTCGGATTCCGTCTGATTAGATCATGTCGCAAAAGATCATCAAGACTTCTGTACCCTAGTCTATACAAAAACTTGTGGAAGGAAAGCTCTTACATAAACTGGCAACAGAGAGATCCATCCTTCCTCTACAACATTTCAACTTTACACTAAAGACACGTATCGAAAAGACTATTTTGTGTAACCGGTACCACAATTAAAGAAAATCATAACATTACATGAACTAGAGTGCAAGCATATTATATAACCCCTTTGACGTACAAGTCATCGACTACTGGAAACTCATCAATTAGTGAATAAGTTACTAAAGGTGACGTAAAAGTAACTAAATAATAGTAGGCATAATTAATACAAAATCACTGGCGTCCATCATCTACATCCATTCTGTCACGCATAATTGCATATGGCAATTGGCCAGTCTTTTCTTACAGAATTATATAGCAATTGAAAAGTACACTAACACATGATTTGTTGTATATGGACATTCTTAAAATGTAGGAATGCTGAGCATAGAAAATTAAAACACAATCCACTAAAACTTTGGCATATGAGAGAGAAAACTATAATGAGCTAAATTTTACTACAACTACTTGGGCTCACCGGCTAGATTGAACTTGAACGCCTCTGGCAGTTCAAAAGCTGGTTCGTCCAATAAATCGATTGGATTCCATTTGTACCTACAGCATATTCAGGGAAGCTAATACATCAAAAGCTTAACATCAACGATGGTAACTAAATCTCACGTACATAGCTTCCAAGATCGCTAATTGGCAATACTCTAACATCACACAATCCTATAATCTCGTCGGTTCGTTCGTCTCAAGTGTACTATACACTTTTTGTCCGTAGACGTACATGAACTATTAAAAATCTTAAAATCATTGGTGGGCGGATCCCTCTTTCTTCGAAATGCCTCTCTCAAATACCAAATAAAAATATACATTTGTACAACTTGCTCATAAATTTAAAGTGTCTTATACATAGCAGCTTATTTAATCTTCGTCCTTCTTGTCGGGTTTCAGGTCGACCATGGCGTGGAGCTGTTCCGGACTGCACCTAAAAAATGTAGAATCCATTAGCCAAAAGACCTTTAGCAACCAAATCAATAAAGCTTCAAAACCAACTTACCCAATAAGACTCTGGAGATCGCACACAAATCTGTACACATACCGCTTGCCCGCCGTCTTATGAATAATATTCTTGTCGTAGTAATACCGAAGTCCTCGACTTAGCTTCTCGTAGTTCATCTTGGGCTTATTCTTTCGGATTCCCCATCGCCTTGCTACCTCATCAGGGTCCGTCAACTTGAACTCCCAACCGTCGCCCGTCCAAGAAATGAAACTTTGGCATGTCTTGTCCGTCAAAAGTTCCAGCAAAAACTGCCATAGCTGAATCGGTCCAGATCCCGTGAAACAGGGGTTACCCGCCGCTGCTGCAGCTATAATTCAAAAACATCTACATTAGTCTTTTTCTCTTTTGAAACTCCAGATACCGCATATAATTTGCAATAACTTACCTCCATATCCACCAAGCATTCCAGGTTGAAGCACTGGCTTGATATCGTTATTAATATGAGAACCATGATGGTTGGCCAAATTATGATGGTGAGACAATGGCTCCCGGTGACCCAGATGTGTCTGAAGTCCATGGTACGCCGGGTGATTTCCAGGATGTCCATGCGACAACATGTCTACCGGTGTGTTTCCGCCACTTCCTCCGCCGTTCATTCCATTGACACTATTTGACCAATGGTGTTCTGGAGTTGGTACCGTCTGGAACGAAGGCGAAGAGTCATAAGACCCATGGCCGTGAGGACTGTTGCCGTAAGCGTCGCCGAAATCAGGTCCCTGGTATTGGCCTGCAGAAAGTCAAAACATCAATTAGTTTTTATTTCACACATCCAACTTTCGTTCTTGCCCATTGTTTCTCACTAGAACTCTGCCCTAGAATCCCTACTGCGTCTAGCACCATTTCAAAACTTTCTAAAAACACTCAGTCAATGCTGTTACGCACACGTGTATATAAATGTGGGCCCCACACACACCTTAAGCCGCAGTCAGTCAGTGTGGAATCAGAAAAAGACACTCCACCCACACATGTACAACATAGCATTCGCAACATGTAATAATTCTGCAATTACCATTTAATTACACGCTTACTCAAGCCAAACGTCGCCACCGTCGACGTCTACCTCTTTTGCCTATCTTGATTCAACAATCTCATAGTCAAAATCTCCAATTGCCACACACACACATTCAACCTTTTTCATTCAACATCAACTTTTAGCTAGCACCACCCTTGCAAATTCATCTCAAGTCGCTGAGTACATTCATCATCAGTCATTCAATCCTCTTCTTTAACTAGTTCATCTCCTCAGCTTTTGTTTTCGAAATCACACTTTGTCAAATCAGACTCCTACAGCTCCATTTCGAAACTCCTTCCAAGGCTCCTGTTCTGTCACGTGACTTCTCAATCTCTTCAAGTCTACCCCATAATATCACCTAGCAACAAATGAAACAGATTACACATCCAAGATCCTAAAACAAAATCCCACTTACGTCTAGCATACTTCTGGCCCATCATCTGCGCCTGCTGCTGCTGTTGTGTCGTCGTCTGGAAACACTTGGAGTCGTTCATGAGCGAATTGGGATAAAATTCTGGCGAATTCTCCACATACGCTGGATGAGTGTCCGGCAAACTTGGGTAGTCAGAATCCGTCTCGTAATGGGACACAAAGCCACTGTTTTCATCCCCCGCACTTCCAGTTCCACTTGCTGCTGAGCCGCTACTGGGGCCTGGCGCCGTTCCAATGACATTGTTTCCTCCAGTCGCCGATCCCGTCAACTCGCTCAACCCATGTACTCCGTCCACCAAATGATGACTACTATAACCTGTAAAACCAAAAGATATCACACCGGATATTAGTCTTTGACTCATCAACGCAATTTGCCAAACTTATGCCGCTTATCGCCTCATCATATCCATCGCTTATCATATGCACATCCGCTTGCTTGACAATCCTTCAAAAGGTACGCCATTTCAACTCTCTATTATTCAATCAACATTTCACAACGAAACGTCTATACAAACAACACCATGTCATCATCCGACGTACCTCAGTCAGAACTCAAATCTCCTCCTCGCCCGCCGCCCACCACCACATCATTAACTCACCTGCCTCCAATTAATTTACTTTACAGCCACCAACAGCGCTCACATCGCCCAATCCCATCTCGCAACCTCATCGAGTCCTATTCAAAAAATCTTCTATTGTCCTCCAGCCAGCCAAAGCCACCACACACAACATTCACGTAATCTCAATAATAAAAAACAACAACAATCAAATCTCATCCCGCCCTCCATTTCAATCCATTTCGATGTACTAACAAACCCTTTGTAGACCTTCAACCACCTTGCTTCTAAAGTCAATCTTATTTTCAAACCAAGCCTATTAATTGCATCACATACACACACTTGCCAATTCAAAATGTCCTCCCAACCCCATGATCTCCTCGTATCCAATACACATCCACGCATAAACTTTGACCTCTTTTCCCTCTCCTTCTGTCTCTCATCTAATTCTATTCTTTTATTAATCAAATTTCGTAGTCGAATCTACAATCTCTTCTTCAAAAACTCCACATTTCAATAGCCTATTAAACTCGAGAGAGTCGTTTCAAGCTTCACATTTCATTTACAATTACATGTCTTACCAAATATTTTCTACGCCGCGCCCAATTCATTTAAACCTTCTCTAGACTTTGAATCAAGAGATTCGTGCTCGTGTCGAAATCGACCGCATTTTCTTCCATCATTAGCAATAATACAATTCATAGCCTGCCATCGCATTAAATATATCAGATTCAACCTTTAATTGTCTTCCGATTCACCGTTCTCTCTCCCACATTACCGACTTCCGTCCAACGGAACTTTTGCACCCTTTCCAGCCTCACAACATGTTCACAATTTCAAAGTGACACGCTATACTCGGCTGACCTTAAGTTTTCAAAAGGTACATGCTTTTCTGTATGCCATTTCTCACCCTGGTCAGCACTTGAATCATGGAACTTTCAGAGCCTTCTAATTGCCAAAACCGTAATAAAATACACACAGGTTCACACAATCACAAATCTGATAACACAACAACAAGCCGAATATCTGAGTAGTTAAGGTAGCGTATTTTTTCCTGTTTACATCCGCTCACGCTGCCCCAAGTAAGCTTCGAAGGAACATTTCAAGTCTCAAGCTAAGACGCCAACCAACGTACTTCAAGACTCTTCGACTTCCGGCCAGCCAAACTGGACACTCACGAAGGAGCAACTTGTCTTGATTAAAATCACCGGAAAATGCCTTTTACATCTTTCTCACCGTTCAAAGCCGTAATTGCTCTTCGAAACACTTTAACATTTCTGGTACGACTTTTCTTGCTCCTCCGGGTCAGTTCATGTCAATCTTGTAAGAAACTCCTCTTTTCCCAGAAAATTTTCCCTAACAAAAACGTAAGACTTTGCCGACTAAAACCTGAAATTCAAGCCGGTCACTGCTCTTGATGATGATTTACTGCCATTGTCTTCCATGGGAACTCCGTCAAAAAGCTGACCTTTTTGCAATTACTTTGAAGGCAACTACAGTGCTCCGTTGCATATAAACGAATATCATACACCCATATTTTCCCACCCACGCATCATGCTAGACGGCAATCATTCAACTTTTTTCCATCATCAGACATAATCCAAACCTTTTCAAAAACCTTTTAAAGTTCATTAGCTCTCATATGATGATTCAGAAACTACTTCTTTTTACCAAGACAAAACTACCTGTTTTTATCCATGCAACTTCAAGACTTGAAAAACACCTCAAATACAAGTTCAAAGGCCAGTGAGCCGACTTCAACTTGGTTCCCACCCCAGCAACTTCAATTTCTGATACTTAAATGCCATTTAATCGCAGCGCTGAATGTTCAAACTCTTGCGACAGTTGATCCAGTCATTAGGCTTTAAAGTAACATGGAACCTCAAATCCAACTTCTTAAACGCCCAGACCAACCAAACCCGCACCCGCAATCAAAACATTAAAATCGAATTATCTTCAAAACGCTTCCTGTTTTGCAGCCAGCATACTTGAATCTTTCAGCAATTTCCGTAACTTCAAGACGTGTTCCCAAAACCTTTGACTTTCACCAGCCTTTCGGTTAAGACTTTCTTCCCTTCCAACATATTGAATTACCCTTTAAATCAGCCGCTAACAAAATTTAAACTTCCCAATATGAGCAAACACATAACCTTTCCATATTCCAATCATCAACAACTTCATTTTCTTAATCACCCATTTAAACTACATATTTATTCACCTAACACTAACCTGACATACTCGACTCTAGAACGGAAATGGATCCAACACGTGAAATCTCCATAAGCGACTCATCCACAAGTGTCGTCCATATACATGCATGTAAATTGCTGCTCAAAAATCATAGAACTTACTCCTTGCCCAAATACTAGAATCGGAAGTAAACATCCGGCAATTCATAGCCCGCCCGTTACTAAAACTTTAACATCTTTTCTCCTTGCTAACACGTATTTACATTCAACAACATTTGTAATTTAACACACGTTTAACAGCACAAGAAAGCCAGCCTCCTCAAAACTTTTATTTGTTTTCGCCTAATCGACGACCACGGCTCTGCTAGCACGCGTTTCTCTAACCCTTTTGTTTACTTATTTACATCCTCTTCAACGAACTCTTATTACAACAATCCACTTGACTGAAATACAATCCCAAAAAGAAAAACATTCACTTGTTTATCAGAAAAATGTCAAAAATTTCATAATCTCCCTCTGTCCAGCCCATCGACATACACTTGACAAATCTACTCACAGGAATCTTGACCCTTGCATGTACGTTTCAACATACAAAACGATATCAAATCTTTCCAGCAACACAGTAATGAATAGCCCTTATCCGAAAGAAGAAACCTTTTGTGTCCCTTGCAAGATTATGTCCTTATCAACCCTATATCTTTCCATTGCAGCGCTCAAAAGATTACAAGTTCTCAAAGCTGAATTCCAGTAGGCCACTTGACGACAATCTCCTTTGTCCAGAAAAACCTTTACTCGAAATATACTTTAGTGGTTTTGCATTTCCTCCTTAGATAAAATGTTTCCTTCTCAAACATTCACGTTTATCTGCTAATATGTTGTACTTTTCTAGGTTGACAAGTTGTTTTCAAATGCCCACCAGCAGATTGTGGTCTCTAAAAGGCCAACTTGTTATTCTATCCATCGGTTATTGTCATACATTTAACAGTTTATCACAAACTTTCCTAAAGTATGACCACATCACTAAACTAAAATCGTCAGTTAGTTGACCAACGACTCCGAAACCTTGAATTTTTCATTTGCCCTCTACCCTTTCCTTGTGGTGGTTAACGAATTACGTAGTTTGATAATATCTGCCTGTTTTAATTTGAGCCCAGTTTACTCCAAGAAATTAGCACAATACCGTCTTCTTTATCATTACTGCGAAGCCCGTGGCTAAAAAAAGCTCGAATGATATCATCTAACTATAAAAGTGAGAGAGCAATTAGATGTCTGTCCATCGGCAAATATTTTTATCTGCCAATCGCTCAACATACACACCTGTCAATTATCAAAAGCCCGCTCGCTCTAGGCGCCAAATTCTGTAATTACTCGACCTGTAATTTATAGTCACCAATTTCGATAACGTTCAAAAATACACAAGAGAGCTCAAATTCAAAAATCCATCAACTGACTGTCTCAGAAATCCCTTGGTTACTCAACATGGATCCTGTTCTGATTCACCGGAAATCCGGCCACATCGCACGCACTCACACTCGGAATCACTGAATCCTGTTACATTTTCAGCCCTCCAATTGCGTATCTCCAGTCACTAGTGGAAACTTCCCGCCACCTCAGCTCATTCATAAACTGGAAGTACTTATTCCACCCCCGCACACAACCAATCACAGGTCAACCTGTACTTCCTTCCGCCTAATTATAATTATAAACCGTATCAAACTCCACTTTATCCCTTGAAAACCTCCTGCGGTCCTTTGTCTTCCTACCAATAATATTACGCACATGTCATCATTTCCCTACTTCCTTCCGCTGCTCCCTCTATGAACCAACTCTCCGAGACTTGACATAAGTCACCGCCGCCACAAGGACCCTTCATAACATAATATCCACAAATCCCACACATGTCCAGAAACCTGAAATCCTTCCGGTCTTCTGGAAGGAGAGACTCCTGAAAGACCAACTGTCTTCAGCTTACTCATCGACTGCTTACTTCCACCGGTTCCATACTTAAACACTTCTTCCGCTCCGCCAACTGTCGTCCTTCCTCAGCCAAATTCCCACTCTTTCTTTCTTACAGTTAGTCCACATAATAATTCATTCAAATTCACCTTGCTCCTTCACCCCTTCATTCCTAAAGGCCCTTGTTGAGGAAACGTAATTACCAAAAGACACGACTTTTGAGCCAACTACACGTAATCTCAAGTCATGATAGTCCTTTGTCCATTGTTCTCCACCTGCAGGGCTATCAGTCAAGCTTGTCCAGTGGCCCACTTTTCAACTGCACAAGCTTCCGACACAAGTCCATTGCCGAAGTAGCGGAAACTCACCCCGTGACACAGTCCACGTCAGGCTCCAACCATTCTATTGACATTCACGCTGTTGCGAATCGATAAAATCGCCAATGTCAATCCAACAACAGCCTATAAATACCAACTATTTTTTGACACAGCACAAATTCCTTCAAATGTAACGCCAACACCTAATCTTCAATGGCATCTTAACCCTTGCAGCAACAAGTACAATGGAAACATACAATGTAAGGTCAAATTCATACACGTTTTAGGCCTTTAAAGATATCCGCGAATGCATTATTTGACAAGTTACATCTGACACAGCTTTGCATGAATGATAAAAACAAGATTCGTTTTCAAAATAACAAAAATTCTTCCAACAATTTTGTCTTCTACTCTCATGTCTTGTAAACTCACCGGAGCATTGCAGGAACAAAAGGAAAATGAAACAAACCCAAGTTTGCTTTTCAAGCCTGTTCTTCAGACTCGTTTAACAGCAACGTTATTAGCTCACCGTGCCAATTTTCATTGTTACGCAACGTACCGAAAAATACAAACATTACCCAGACTCATTTTTCCTGTCTGTTAATATGTCTGTCTGGGGTGCGTATCGCAATTACATTATTTTCAACCAAGAATACACACCTGTTTCACAGTGTTTTAACCTCAAAATTCTCCAGACACCTTCCCTTTTTGAAAACTCCAATAACGTTCCACTACTTTTTCAAAAACGTCTAGCAAATCAAACAAAAATATTTCTCAACTTACCAGGCCATATCATCCTCGCCGACGGCATTTCATGTACTTGCAACATTTTGACTTTTAAATTTCAAAACTCACAAGATCATAACCACCAAAAAATTCCACGTGGAAACCCGTTCCTATTATAAAAGCACCTCCAAAATTCGACTTTCTCCTCCTCTTGCTTTCACTTCACCCCGAATTCCACCAGTTGCACTTGCAGTTAACAAAATCAACAAATTTCAAATTCAACAACAAGTTCCAGTAAACACTCGATGATACCAACGCCCAAACTGGTACTCGTCGTTCCAATTTAATATACGTCGTCCCGATAATGACAAACACGTTCAAGTTTGAGAGCAGCGCCTATAATGTTGATACGTCCACCTCGTCCCTCATACCCACAATGAAGTCTCCAATGCCGCTCAGCCCAACTTTTAACACACTTTAGCCCCACATACGTCGGGGATGAAAGATGACGATGCAGCATTACTCCATATACGGCGCCTAGCTAACGCTCTCGCTCTCTCTCTCCATAACGCAACGTTCTGTGTGGCTTCCCCCATGGATTTTTACCCTTTATCCATTTACTCACCCCGTATCGTTTATAACTAACAGAGTTGCTGAGAACGAGAAACCTAAAATATTATTATACACTTTGCCATTATGGACTCCTACCTCATCATCAAACTCTATCCAAAAACACATATCCAAATCTACTACTTGTTGCTTTGCTCTTTTATCATCCTCATGATCCGAATCAAGCAGACAAGCCATAATCATCATGATAACTTCACCACCTTAACAACAACGCCGTCCAACATGTCTTCTCTTCTCCTCTTCCCATAGTCTTCTTCTGCTTCGTAATCAAAATTCACCCTCACATCAACCACTATATTTCAAATCAACCTTCGTTCCCACACTCCTACAACAAACCCGCACCGAATTTTAATCAACCAAGAAAATATTACAAAATATTAGCCCTTCACTTTCTTCCTTCAAACCATTCACACTTGATAAACTCTCAAAGAAAGTAAAACAAGTCTATAAAATCTACTAATCAGTAGACTTTTAAAGACTAAAAAAATTCAGACAGGCCTTCATTTGAACATTAAAGCCTTGTATATTCAAGGCTGCCTTTATCTCTCTCCGTCTGACCCATCAACTCCATTCTTTCTTGTCTGCCGACAAATCCAATTTCTATCAACTTTTCATTTTCTCTCCCTCATAAAACCTCCGGACCGTCAAATCATCAGCCGACCTTTTACACATGCGCTTTTGCCGCTGTGCTAATTTCTACAGATCCTTGCAGACCGTTTGCCAAAAATCCGCTAGATTACATCATCTAAACACTTTCCTCCGCTTTCAACCAATACTATCAACATCTCAACCTTTTATAATTCTCTGTCTAAAAACGATCACTATTTCAAACAAAATTCCCTACTTCTTCTTGTGCCCTCAATGCCCTTCTGTTTTTTGAACAAGAACACCAAACTGAATCCAGACCGGAACTCGGGCTTTTATTACTAAACCATCAACACATTTCTGAACGAGAGCCAGAAGAGCACCAAATTGCCATGTATTTTCCTTCTTATCCACCCACGTCCACACTAAAACCTACTAAAAGGCTCCTGTATTAATCCCCCAAGCCCTTGGATATTTATTCGCCCTTTGACCGCCATTCCTTAAACCAAAGGAACAGACCCGTCCTTCTCCAACTACTTAACCCTCAGATGATCCATTCGGAATCCTATTCAAAATCACTTGCCCCGCCTTCCAAATCCACCAGATTGCTCCCTGCCTGCTCCTGTTTCAGCTCTGTCTGATTGTACTGTCCTCCAATACATTCACAGCTCATTTCCGGTCTTGATCACGAGAGATCATCATTATCAGTCCCTCTTCTCTCCACGTCCCCATCAAACTTTACCTGTCCTCAAACAAAATATGCCGTACAAACAGGCCATATTGCAGCTTGATTTATATGACGCAATGAATTTACGGCCAAATCTACTAGATTCATCCACCTGGCCTAACTCCACTCCAGATTCAACAGATTTCTCCTACTTTTCTACCTAGCTAAAACTCGTCAGCCAGTTTTAGCCGTCCAATTCTCTCCCATTAAAAATGTCCTCGTTCTTGCAGCTAATGACGTATTTACCTTACTTTGAAAAGTCGCATTGGTTCAACGAACGAACGATACCAAAGTCAGATATTTAGCCAGATACACACACACAGCTTTTCCTCATTAACAATTTCGACCAGAAACAATAGAGAAACGCTCACAAGAATATTTACAGTCTTGACCTCCCGACTGTCCATCGACATCACATAGAATGCGGAATCGCCAAAAAACCAGTCTTGACAGCATTGCAAATTCACACAGTCAACGCCGATAACCATCTCAGTTCTCATACAGTACAATCAACTTTCTAAATCAAACCAAATTAAAACTTCTGACTTTAATATAACATACTTCGGCATATGCGGATGAACTACAGTTAACAAAAGTACCAACAAAGCTTGGAAATCAGCATGCCTTCAATACTCCCCGCATAATTACCAGTCCACACCTTGCATTGTTGCTATCAGACCTTACGTTCTTCTTCTTCAGCCTCATAAATTGCGTGGGTGGATAATGAAAACAGGAGACAGAGAACCTGAATACCTTTTACAGCTATCAAATATTACAAGCCCTTTAGCCATCCAACAGCCTTTGCATCAACATTCAACCAAGCAGGTTTCGTTTCCGGTTTAAAACTTGATTGTAGACAAGCAAGCAAGCAACAACGTTTCTCTCTTCTACTCCCCTATCCATTTTTATAAATGTTTTTTGCAAAAAGTGTATCACATTTAAACTGAAAAAGTCCCGTCATACATCAAACGGCCAAGCAACCCTAACGTTCGCACCAACGTCATTATTATTAAATTCAGGTCTTGTAATTTATCATGTACATAAACCAAGAACCAACCCCCCTTCTCCATTCTCCATACACTAAAATGTTCCATGATGCACTTTTTGATACAAAATTCCCACGCATTAATCGCCCCCTCACCTGAGCCACTTGATATCCAACACAAACGCTTTTCCCCTCCAAACTTTCCCAAACGCCTTCCAAATGTCGTATTTTCCGCTACGACTGTTGGACTTTGTCCAGTTTCACACGAAACTGTCATTAATTAACAATATTATTCTCTGTAATTTATGCTAGACTTGAAAGCCGTTCTGATCCAAAACATAAATTCAACCATTACCATGTAGTTGTAGATTCCCTTTGATTTATAAATCAGCTACTTCAAAAAATTCTCGGTATGCCTCACTTACATCATTAATCATTGTCATTTTTTCCGAAATTAGTCTGACCATCAGCACTCTGAACGCTTACGCTTCTCCAGAAAAAAGCGCAATTGTGCAACAAGTGACGAAATATTCGTCTGGCCACACGAACCTTTTCAGGCATTTTCACACCTTCGCTTTTTTCTTTGAACTTCGTACTAATGGAACCTTTCTTGTCATTTCACCCCGAACCTACATTCCTCGACCGGGAAACCGAATCCGAAAGTTTCATGCATTGGAAAATTAGCCCCTGCCCTATTAAACCTTTGCCTAAACATCCGCAATCATTTCCCTTCTTCATCATAAACAGACTTTTCTTTGCCTTCAATATTTATGCACTTTGCGGTCCCAGAAGCTCCTCAAAAGCCCTATAAACCAAAGATTTAAAAACTCATAATTCATTTTTCGCACATAAACTTCCTCTCGGCTCATCTTTAGCTCGTTACACAAACAAATGTCCGCCAAAACAGAACCTGCCCCAACCAATTTGGGAACCGTTTCCGGACCTCATCGTAATAACATTCCCTCGCCACCCTCTACTTATATATTTCCTTCAAACTCTGTACACTTTGTTGTCATAAGGGGCTCGCATATACACAATATATTTTACAGTCTCGGGCTTTTCCAGGCCTAACCACAAATCTTGTGTGTATATACAACATCCTGTTTAAACACACTGATTTTTACTATGCCCGAAATTTGATGAACATGAGGGACCAGAGGAGAAGAAGATTTCATTCACAAAAACCTCCTAGCGGAAGTCGAGGTTTTGGTTACGCACGTATTCATCACGTATACAAATACAACATACACCCTCTTCGGCATCCCCGTAACATCTTCAAGAAACATCTTTTAAAGAGCTTGCAACAGGTTCCTTTCATCGAGCCTTTTTACATTCACAGTTTGGCCCTTTGTACTTTTCAAATATTCCAAAATACTTTCATTCACCCCGTCCACTACCATCTTCGGCGGTCGAAGAAAAACACCGAAACAGAACAACTATCAAGAACCGACCCAATTCATTCCATCTTGTCTTTTGCCTCATCACATGGCGTAATTGCTTCTTCTCTTCTTCTGCAACCCACTAGACCATTTCGGACTCACTTTAAATACACACACATGTCCTGTGCTGTCCTCCTCCGAACTTGAATTTACTGTCGCGATTCCTGCCTGCCCCGCAGCATATGCGCTACGATTACTTGACATGTGTTTTCACCAGCTGGAAAAATTCCGAAGCAGGTCACCAACAGGTCTCCGAACGACTTCCGGTTGTGCCATAAGTTCATCTTCACCCTAACGCCAATTCCAAGTAACTTTAAAAATGCAATAGTCTTCAGTGCCGGTAAACCATACATTCTATATTTACAACCTTGATTTCAGATGGATCCACCGATACCACTAGTTCAAGCTCCACAAAGTCTCGTTTACCTGCATCATCATCATTTACCTGTCCTCGTTCGTACCTTACTGCTTTTCTTTGTTCAATCATCGTCTCAAATATCAGTCAAGATCCTTCTTATTCCAGACCTTCGCCTTGAATTTCCGTACTTCCTTCTATTCCAGAGCCTTTCTGTGTACTTTGAGAGGCTTCTTCTTCATCATTTCTTCACCCACATGACGCAACGTTCCACCAAAGTATCTTTTCCAGCCTTCTTCTCATATAAAAACAATTTTCATTCATAAACACGATTTCCGGTCACACAACCAAACTTCCACCCCCGCCGCCACTACAACTGCAATGTATTTCTGGCTTCCCTCTCGAACCTTCTTCCCCAAGTCTTTCGGCCATATGTTCCTCAATCTCGGCTACATCTTCGACTCTTCATCCACGCTCAATCAACCTGTTATCAACTCACTCAAACCACCTCCTGCAGATTTCGGCAAAACCAAAAGATGAAAAACACTGAACAAAAACTCACCTCCATTAATGAAAGTCGCTGAATTGGACCCAGCCGCTGGAGGCAGTGAGACTCCATTAAACCCATCATACTCGACAAACTCCGGAACTCCGACGTCTTCTGCTGGACTATAATTCGTCGATGTGGTTGCAGGTCCATTTGGAACGTTGCTGCCATTTACTTGGTTGTTGTTATTGCTTTGGTTATTGTTTAAAGTCGCGGCTCCATTTACTCTGTTGGCCGTCTCAACATCTGTATTTCAACAAAAGTTTCACATATTAGTATTTCCTCTCAATTTTTGCAAACCCGTCCTTGACCCTACCCAAAATCGTCACATTTCATTCATAAACCCCATACGCACATTTACGCACAAACTCACAGTCACTTGACTTTACATTGCCCAAGCTGCGTCCGGAAAAGGAAACGGAAACCCTTCAACCCTATCATTACATGAATTGAGCATCCGCTGCATAAATATACTGCAGTCACTGCACTGATTCTCCAGCAAATATAATCACACTTTATGTTTGTCTCCTCAACGCTTACGACTCGACGCTTTGTCTATAACGTGACTTCCAGCGCCATCACAGACACTACATCCGCCAGATTCACTTTTATCCATGTCCGGTAAAGCACAGCCAGAATAGACAAAACATATAAACATTCCATCGTATTGTCTCTTCTTCTAGTTTCCTTTTCCGGTTTCTCCGGATGCTCACAAGTTTGATGTAAACACGAATCAGCCAGAATATATATTATGCATCGCCAGTTTGATCAGTCAGTCATAGTCATTACAATGACACTAGGTCGTCATTTCCTTTGCCAATACATCAAAACCTCACACTTTTCCCAGTTCCACTTCCATAAGCAACCCAGCTGTCCAGTGAGCTGCAGTTCAAACAAAACTGCCAAGTACCACTTTTTCAAAAGTTGGTGCAAATTCGCGAAAAAATCGGTTCTCCTTGTTCACCTCTACTGCATTTTAATGGGCCAAGTTTCTTCAAGCTCTAGGGGAAACATTGTTCAATATTTTTTAGCCGGGCGGGCTTTAACTCGAGTTGTTACCAAAAGTCCGTGAAATTCGTCGATAACATCGACTTGAGCAAACTCAAGAGTCGTATTTTTATACCAAGTGTTAATTGTGCAAAAAGTGGATGGTCAATATAATCATCTCGGTTATTTGCCAAACATCACTGCAAACATCTGAATAAGACACTAATTATAGTCTACGATCTTTGCCAATTTTTACACAGCAGTTAAATGTGTTCTTCTTCAGTCTCTTTGCGTTTTGCTCCGGTAAGTAAATCCTTCGATTTTTAGTTTGTTTAAAGTCATGAAAAATTCATAAAGGGTTCAGCTTGTATGAGTGCCTTCACCAACTCTTCCATTATCCATTAGGCTTTTTCCTTTAATAACTTTTTTAACGTCCACTCACATAACATTAGGAGAAACATGGGAGCCGCCCATTTCTTCCAATCTCAACCGGCCCACCAACCAACATGATAAACCAGACCTTCAGTTCGACTTGTCGTGACTATAAACATTTGCCTGCAGGCTATTTCCAGCTCTAACTGACTCACATAATAGTTCTTGGGTTCTGTTCAACAGACTATTAAAAAGTCAAAAGCCTATACACGTTCTTCATAGTCCATTTCAAATCAAACTGTTTGAACCCACATTTTTAGTTTATAATTTCTGAAACCACCACAATTTTTTAATCCCAGAATCCCGCATACTTAACTTATCTCTTTTCTCCTCCTCTCTCTCCACTTCTCCTCTATTTCTTATCGCCTTTAATAATCTTGTTCGGAAATGCCATTTTCCCACACTACAGCTGTACACAGTTGAGTTGAACCCAAATCCCAAGTGCAAACATTCCAATGTCGCATCCCTATTTCTTTCTCCTTCCTTCTTTTTACCATGTCCCGCTATTTGCCCTCGTCTAAAAATTAACTTATCTCGTATACGTTCACAAAGCCTTTGGTGCTCAATCCTTCCAAATCACATATCATTTTCACTTTATCATCAGCCATCATCAAAGACGACGGACACCTTTTTTCCTCGTCTCCCTGTCTGTCACTGATTCAAATCTGTCACCGTCTCCCTTTTCAAGGCTTTCCCGCCAAAATTCCGCAACTCTTTTTCCTGATCATCAAATCCACGAGATAGCCAATTCCTCTTCTTCCTTCCTTGTTAACCAGGTAATTTTTTGCCTCGTCGAGCTACCCACCGAGAACATCAAGAACCTGAGATTGCTTCCACAATCTCCAAAATTCATCTCTACTCCCTCACAGTCAGTACTCACTGAATTCACCTGCCATTTCGCAATCTCAAACCGTCTGCAGATCGCTTCCATCTTTTGTTTGTTGTTGGAACCAGCCAACTGTGTCTTCCAGACTCACTTTTGCTCCTTTTACTTCTTTCCCCAAAATCTCCTCTCGACGTCTTATCACCTGTTAAATCACACTTTTTTCTCATCATCGCTACATTATCTCCATCTTCATCCCTACAAGACCACTTGACTATTTACTGACTCGAGAACCCGACTTGCTCAACAAACCTTGTTCCAAAACGATATCATATCATGCCTCAATTCACCCGCTGACAAATCCACCAATCTCAATCCAAATTAGTCATAGAGTGCATTTGCTCTATGCCCGCACAAATTATCACAGTTCTCACCTCCACCTTTGCATAACCCTTTTTTAACTTATGAACAAGTCTTCTTCACACCTACTTACCATCACAACAATACCAACAACTTTTTGTTCGACTTTTCATTATTGTCACTATACTGACTTGTTCCTCTTCTTGGTCACGCCCACTTGTCGAAATTATGCAAATTTCACCCCCTCCGAAGCCCCACCAAACCCCCCGCAATATTGCTCAGATCGAACGTAACTTTAGAGTCTATGACTATTACTATCACCAATTAGCCATTATCTCTTCTGGCTTTTGTACCTCATCGCATCCACTATAACTGCACACCTGTAATTTGCTTTGCTTGCTCATCTTCCCCTCCTCCTTGCATACATAATCAACTAACAATACCCACAAAATCTCGGCATGCTCGTATTATTATCATCATTCTTCTTATTATTGCCAATCACACAATAGCCTCGCTACACCTTTCCACTCTGCACTACTCGACTCCTCCTGTCCCTGTCAAAGAGGAGCAAAAAATCCATTGTCATAAGTCCAAACTTGAGTCAAGATGAACCAACCACAGCGACATTCACCTACGCTCGCTCACCTGTCGACATCCATAATAAAAATTCAGCCAACAAAACAACATACTTTACTCAACCATGCAAAACCATCTCGAAAATCTTGATTGCTCTCCCGCAGTATATAAAAATACAAAGCCAACACACCCTCGGTAAACATTATTTGAAACTTTTGACATGACTCTCTTATATCTCCTCATGAGCAATCCTATCACGTCCACCCTAATAAAACCTCCATTAAACCCAAAGTCCATTACTTTTTCAACAAACAAAAATTCAAGTCAGCCAAAGTTGCTCTCTCCCTACATGTAATTTGCAGATTTTTGTTTTCTCGTTTCATACACATGGTAACCTTTTTCCAGCAATAAACAAAATCAGAAGCTCAGTCAGTTAGCAGTAATACAAATTTAAAAAACCGAGTTAAAATCAACCTGATTCAAGTTCCACTTGGAGAATCAAACGGGTTGAATCAAATATACGAACAAAATACAGGGACTTCACAGGTTAAAATGAAAAAATATCCAAACCAACTTCATATTCGACTGCGCTCGGTAATTGGAAAAAGTTTTTAAAAATTCAATTATAATTCATACATCTACTCGCCGCCGGAAATTACAAGACTGATTTCTTCCTCAGGCCCGCATAGGCGATTCCCACATGTGAATAAGAATCTACATTTTACACATTAATGATCAGCTACTGTACTTGTATTGGCAACTTACTTCTCTGCAGAATTTCGAGATGCTCCCACAAAATATCACTGTAGAGCAGCGGCGACCTCTGGATGAAAGCTTCTCGACCCAAATCGACAATGTCCTTTCCTTTCATGTTGAGCGTTTCCACTGAAGCATTCTCAAGATTGAATTCTCTAGCGCACCACCGAAGCCAATGTGACACGTCGTTCTCGTTCCATTGTTTCGGATCTGTAAACATACAAAAACAAACTCAGTCAGTCAGTCACTTGATTTAATTCGAGAAACATTGCCGCGTATCATCAGTATCAACAACGATTATTTCGCAACGTCGAATTAATGTCAACCTGTCCATCTTCTTTCCTCAATCTGCATGCAGTCTCCACATTTCAAATGCTTGCAAATTCGCAATATCTGCCATTTAACAAGACACACATGTCGACACAACTTTTTCGCTCTCCTTTCTCTCCTCCTCATGTCAATCTGTCATTTCAGCTTCATTGATTTAGATTCACTGTATCAAAATTCAAATATTTTCTACACCAGTTTCGAAATTTCAGATACATATGAACACTTTCTCAAATAATCCCGGCAAACTCCAAGAAGACTTTAAGTTTGTTTAAGACTTCTTCTGCACCTCACCTACACCCACCCATGCTCACACACCTGTCTACGCGTAAATCAATTTGATGCATTACTTCCTAAAAACATCTTATTTACAACCGTAATTATCAATTTTTCAACCACCGCCAAAAACAAGCCACCTGTGTCCACTACTTTGTGCGTATCTTTCGTGATTATTTAATCCGACCAAAAATTAGTCGCTTTCCACGTATCATAAAATCACGTTGCCTTATCAATTCCGCTCATCTCCCAAGTCTCATAAATTTTTCACAAATCTCCTCTGAATCTCCTTGCAACAAAATGTCGGCCCGTCTGCACCATCCATCATTCTTTCCACGTCTCCCAACCGCCAACGCAGATCCCAATTAACCGAGCTTTTACGGTAATTATCATTACACACGTGTGTCAAGTCAACCTGCATGCAGGAGGTACTGCGATTGGAACCCTTGACGGCCAACTCATCGAACCATGTAAATGTATCTGTTTAATTACTATTTCTCCCTTATAATCTACACTTTGCAAACACACGACGAGGTCTCGTACAACATAAAAGCAGATTGTAATTCTATACCCAAACAAACTCACCTCACAATATGAATTTTCAATTAATTCAGCAAACGTTCAACACCAGTCCACCAAAAACTTGCTGCGTAAAACCTTCAAGGGCCGCAGCAGACCATGTCCGCGAACGTCAAGACACCAACAGGTTGATGCAATTTCATCAACAATGTTATAAATATGAATCATAAATTCAGAAGATCAAGGTGCGCAGATAACATACACACACAAACCACTCAGGTCACCAAAGCGTCACTTGGTAGACTCGACCTCTACCTAGAAAAAACACTGCTGTGTCAGGTCAGGGCCACCATGCGTTCCATTGTGAAAAATGAAAATGTTAGAGTTTGGTGCCGTTAACAACCAAAATGAGTTTTTCGAACGTATTTTTAGATCTGATCCTGTTCACCACCATACACCAAACAAAATCTGCAAACATGTTAACTCAGCTATCAGGTTGCTTAGAACCTAAACTGAACTGGCTGAGTGAGTGAATTCGCCCGAACCAGTCAGCCCTTTTCGTACTTCAATGCAACGCAAACACTCAACCCCAGCGTCCAGTCAACCAACCAAAAAGCATTCTTATCAACCCTTTAGCGCCTAATCAACTACCCGAGATCTTCTTCTATACCCAACAACAACTTCTCCATCACAACATTGCAGTTCTCCTCTACCATTGCTCCTGCTAAGCTCCAAGTAACTTTGATTATATTTTTCTACAACATTCATAGCTTCTTCTAGCATGAAGCAACTGCGCTACAACGCTACTCCAGCTACTGACATCTTATCGCACCTCTTCGCTACCACGAAATCCAACAAGTCAATGAGTCACTCCAATCCAAGCATATCTAAATACAAACTTGTATTCTAATTCTGCTTTGCCTTTATATATTCGCAACCTATTCTTCATTCTTCAACCAACTCGATAACTCCAGTAGCAGCAGCTCGTCGTCTTCACCACAAAACTTCCCCCAGCAAACACCAGTCTCTACTTATGTACTGCTCTTCTTCCGAACCATGTAACAGAGCCACAGTTTGCTCCTACTTTGATTCAGCTGAGACAAAAGCCTCTCACTCAAGAAGCAATAAGATCCATCCAACCACGTCGTCCACTCAAGCCAATTATTACGAGCAACAGTAAATGAAATTACTCGCTAACAAAATCTAACAAAATTTAACAGCTCATAATTGCATCTCCTTAAAAACAACTCCAATCATGCATCTAACAACGAAGCATCATTGAATTCATTCAGCCACTCTCTCATACTTGTGTCCACTCCAGCGTCCATCTTCATAACAACCAAAAGACTTTTCCACCACTGACAGCGACAGCCAACTAATGAATGCATCATGCCAAAATCCCAGCAGTCACTTTCTTCTCCAGATAAAACAATAACATTATGCAACAACAATCTCAACTAATTCGATTCCCACAACGTCCACATGTCCTTCATGCACTTCTTCTCCTTTCTGCCTCATCCATCAATTTTTGTCATCAACTTTGAACTTGGTCACTAATCAGTGTATTTTTAATTTGCCAACAAATTAATTACACGCCTCAACATCAACCCACCAACAACAGCCATGTCCATGACCAATCTTGACATCTTTCAAAATCTCCAAGCCAAAACGGCATCATTCGCAACCCTTTACATCTTTTATCCTCCTCCGATTTCAATGACTGCCGCCCGCCAGCGGCACTTTGCCCTTTTTTATTACACGCTCCTGTACAGACTTGATCCGACAAATCCGTCACACACACACATACACCTTCTCTACGTCTTCTTCTTACATTATTTTTGTCATGCCGATCTTCTTTCAACTTGAAACCTCTTTAGCACACGGACACAAACAATACCGCCGCTCACAGCATCAACCACCACACCGTCGATCCCTCACGTAAACATTTCTGAATAAATTCACCTTTTTTTCAACTAGACACCCTTGGGCAACCCTTGCTTTTTTATTCCCGTCATCAACAACGCTATTACATCATCACACTTGATATTTACATCACCACCAGCAGCAGGTATCGCACTTTAACACTACTCAATTTTTTATCCAACCCGGAACGTGATACATTCTTCGTCCATTCTTTCCCTCTAATCGCCCACCTTTTGATCCATGCAAACTTTGCTTCTTACCCGGAAGTCACAAGTTCATCTTGTTCAATTCCATTCTTTTGTCCTCCTCTCATCATCCCGCTCTTCGTCTTGCATTTAATACCAACTTCATTTTGATCCCGTTCAAATACACAGTTTCTTTTTCTCTTACAGATCTGCAGAACCGTTTCCAAGTCTCCGAAGGAACAGAACCGAAAAGGACATGTGGCCACCGAACTAAAATAAAACATTTATCTCCGGGACCCTTGGCCCTCCGCGACCTTCGTGTACTTCAAGAAAAAACATACGGCTCCACCATGCCACCACATGTTCTTCATTACGTCCTCAACTCCTGTTCCAATTCCAGCATCTTCAAAGCCCTACTTCGACCAACTTAAAAACGTAGCACGTGCGGAGCGGGGGGATTCTCCAAAAAGTTATCATCAAGAACATCGAAGACGTCGTCCCTATTACTCCATTACACCCCATCATCTTCCTTGGGGGTACTTCAGCCCTGAATATACAAAAACCCGTCTCATTCAATTCAACTCAAGTATATACAGTAGCGGCATTTCAAAACTTCTTCTTTTTTTACATCTTCCAGCAAAACAACAACAACAGATGCCCATCATCAACCCCTATCAAACGTAATTATCATATATTCTCTCATCCCTGATCATCTTCCCCGTTAACCACATCTTCCAACTTCAACCCATCTTCTTCTTCCAACCTCCAGCACATATACCAAAGGGTGTTAATTTTTACCCACTTTTCTTCTCTTCCAACTTAATGCCGTCCACACGCCACTGTTTTCTTTTTTCATCCCCTAGAGACACAAACTACTGCTGTGAGTGAAAGACCGTTCGAAAGAAGTTACAACCAAGATATATACCTGCTGCACTTACTCATAGCCAGTCTGGCCCCAGATGGGATCCACATTATTCCACAAAACTACGTAAAACACCTGCTAGCTCCACTGGCCATCTTGACTCCACATCTCTGACGAGCTCAAAATAACTTTTGTCTTCCCAGCATTGCCACACATCCAATTCCTCGTTACGTAACCCAGAAGTTTCCCTTCCTTCACACTTGACCAGCTACTGACAAGAAAGGAGCTAAACGAGCTCCAGTCCAAAACGCAAGGTGTTTCTTCCTGGCGACTCTCCAATTCGAATACTGCGGTATCATCTCGACTCCAGTCCTCTCAGTCGAACCATCATCACCATCTTCAATCAACCGCGACCAGGGTCACTAAAAATTTTACGCATCGTGTGCCTTCTCCACCTCCTGTTTCTTGAAAAAAAGCTTGCATGATTACAATTAAAAATTGACATTCTTCCTTCATCGGCACCTTCAGCCTTTGAATTCCATAGCCTCCAGCTAGCACGAGCCCTGCATACTTCAAGTGCCTGCCACAATTACATTTTTACACTCCAACAGCCCACGGAGGAGCCCAAAAGAAGAAGGAGATCCAAAATGATATCATCACATCAATTCAACAACCATCCTCAAGGGCAATTACGTATGCGATCCGTTACTACGAATTTCCATCATCAAATATTCAATTCAGTCCCATCGACCTGACTCACTCCAATGATAACAATCAAACACAAACGATCACGGAATGAACCGAATCTATATATTTTAAATTATCATTTATCTTCATCATCACCCTCGTTTGATATCGAACAAGCTGCTGGCTCATGCCTGTACCAAAGTAGCCTTCAAGGTTCCTTCACAACTTGAAATACACCAGCAGCCGTTTTATCAAGTATAATTGCTCCAAAAACTGTTTTAAATTGTTTCACATTATCATAAGAGTTTTTCTACTCTGTACACTTTTTTCAAATGTGTTTCTTCGCCCGCCTCGGAACAGGTTCCATCCCTACTCAAGATCATCTGCCTTTCAAACACGTTGATTGAACGCACGTGCCGTGGAATCAATAAATTTCAACCCCTACCCTGTCCACTTGAAATGAAGATCAAACTCCAGCTCAACACATGTCGTCTTCCACGCTAACGCAATGTTTCTCCCGCTAATTCCAAAGAACAATTCCCTTGACCCAGTCCCTATGCCATTTTGTATCTTCTCTTCATCTTCAGTACTTTATCCAGCCATCAAATTGTGCATCTCATTTCATCAAACGACAACTCTCAATTAAATTAGCCCTAGGAAATTCATCCCTCTCACAGTCACAATTCCTTTCTGTCAGCTTCTCGCCCAACAAGCCATGCTAAATTTGCCCACTTTCTCAGCCGCCCAGCCTCATAAACTGCATCCACTTCCGCACTACCAAAAGATCTCTTCTCTCGTCCATCTAAATTAATCTTATTATGTCAATGTAAACTGCCTACTGTATTACTTTCAAGACCTTCCAAAACGACGCGTCATGACTTGAGCAAAGACAAAGATGATGATTCACAATAAACAAGACGGAACGAAACTATCAAGGTCTTTGCGAATCTGCAGCACTCGACACAGCCAAAACACGGAATCACAAACCATGTTTGAATATATTGCCAAAAAACAATCCTATCTCTTACACTGTCTTATACACCAACAGCAACAGCATTGCACTCTCAATTCAAGGTAAGAACTATACAGACCTTTTGCCCACACCAACCGTGAATTCAATGCAACCTTTTGCGATTCAAACAGGTACATAATAATATATACAGCATTTCAAAACATTTTTCAAAACTCCAATGCGTGACTGCCATCGTTGAGCAATCCTGTCGACGTCGACAAGTGTAACAACGCCGCCGCCAAAATCAAAGTCACTGCCAATACCGCGCCAAACCGCAATCCTCCTAAAGCGCCGCTTTTCTTGTTATGCTGCTTAACCTTGAAAAATTCAAGTCGCTTCTTTTTGGTAACCGAGTTAACCAGCCGTACCGACGACGACGGAGACACTGCCACCGATACCGATTACCATCAAATCTTCTTCTCACCTTCGCTTTCTTTGACTATTCAACCGATCCAAAATACTTGCTCGATAATCCTTCGTTACCTCGCCGCTGGAGCAACCTCAAACTTCAAACAACTGCTGCCAAAGAGACAGCCGGAGCGGAACTTTAAAAACTTTTTACTTGAATTCCAGCATCAATCCAATCAACTCACCTTTGGGAATATTAAGTCTCGTCCCTTCCTTCTCCCAGGCTGAATACAACGTCAGAATCGCTTCCGCCATCTTCTTGTTCGTTCCAGGCGTCAGTGGAGGCACCTGTGCCGGTATATCTGCAAAAACAAAACAAAAATCCACAAATTAATACACCGACTCCTAAAGAATTCACAAGAATCAAAACAAAAACATCCTGCCAAATAAAACATTTTGCCAACTTTCAACTTCCTTCCGCCGCTACCTTTCAAAGTCCCCGTTCAAACTTTGCTAAACTTTTCTCATACTAAAATTTTGCCATAAACTTCAAAATAGTCATGTTAGTCCATTCTAGCTTCGGAGCCTATACAAAAGCCGTTTAGTCTTCTCTCAATCTCGCTAATGTCTCGGGATCACGAAACACAAACCAATCTGGTTGTTCCGTGTCATTTACTACTTTTTTCCGGTTTTTAGTCTTTTTCTTGTTTACAGCCCGCCTGTGAGCTTGTTTCGTTGTTTGCAATGATAGTCCAAAGCCAAACCTCATAAGAATGCAGTTTCTTAATAGCATTTTACAAGCGCATCCCACGTAATTTCCAAATTCTCTCCAAATTATCCTTACACCACGCATAATTCACTCGTGTACTTCTTTCTCATACTCTTAGAATTCAGACAGAACCAGCCAAAAGTTTATACGGAACCTGGCGCTTTTTTCTCCACTCTTTAAACGGTTACCTAATAAAAGCGTTCACCCAAAAGAAAAAATCTTCTTCTCAATGACACGAACAACATAATTCTTTATCGCCATACAAGCATCATATCATTCCGCAATTACCTTCCTCGCCTTTTAAACCGACTCATACAATCCGCCGCGATCCTCTCACGTTACTTTTGGACAAGTTACTCGCAGTACTTGTGCCGTAGAAACCGCACTCTCAAATTCCCTTGCCGCCGCATTACCCAAAATGACTGTCCATGAAACTACCGCGATTTAACACGGGAGAATCGGCCACTTTTTTTATCATCAGCCGCATTCACAGTTCATTCAAAACTCTTTCCATTCACAAACAACAAGATCCTTTAAGCCTTTGGGAACCAAGATCTTCATCAACTTGATCCGAACAACAAACACTTGATTCCTGGATAAGATATTATATATTTCAACTTTCAATATTTGACAATATTCTCCACGTAAATAGCAACTCAACTTTGCCCTTCTTCATCCAGCATAATTACGCGGCAAAGACAAAAGAAACTACGGTCATCAAAACAAACAAATTCGGTCACTAACTAAAAGCCTGAGAGATTCCACGTATTCCTCGCCACTATTATGTGTACCTAAATCGGCCCTTTGACCATCAAAAGGACCCCAGAACAAACAATACAAATACCTACATCATTGCATCTCTTCTATTGTTTTTACTCGTTGGTGCCTTGGTCGAATCATGTCAAGTGCAGCCGCCGGCCCCACTACAAATTACCTTGGCACTTGGAAGAGACCGCCGCGCAGGTCACTTTCACTGACTTTGGCGGCACCACCGCAGCCAGTGGTCAGTTCGCCCTACGACTTGCCACCTTCTTCTCTCTACCTTCCAGTCTCACCTCACCTTTGACTTTCACCTGCCTCCCTTCGATACCGCCAAGAAAGATACCACAAAGACAATACAACTTGGCCGCCTCCGCCGCCGTACTTGAACCAACCGCAATAATTACCATGTCTGCTGCCAGTCATCCCAACTACTGTTTTTTCCACGTACATATTCAACAGGTCAGTTCCAACAACCGAAACCCACCACCAACACCAGTTGCCTTGGCCTGCGCACCGGCTGTTCAAGGTATCTTTTTTTCGAGACAGCTGAAGCCAGTCTTTGGAGACCTTGTCAAGGGTTCTTAGTCCACATTTTACTTCCTTGTCTTGTAACCCCCTGTTAAGTATATACGGATAATGTGCTGATGGCACAAGCCATCACATATCCCAGCTGACGCTTTTCCAATAAGTCCTCCTGTCCTGTGTAGATTACTACAAGATCATCGCCAAGATAACTGTTAGTCATAAATATACACACACATGTTTCAACATTCAATTTTCAATCAAGCCTTTGCAATTTCATCTCCCGAGCCTCTACTCCAAAACGACACTACCGCCCCCACCACCCTTAACCAAAACCAATCGCGTTCCATTCCAGCAAACTCATGGAGGAACGCAATATCCCAAGCAAGCTCTGGCGTGACAACAATATATTCTCGGCTTCTTGTACTACTTTCCAGCCAACTTTTAAAGAATGCATCACGAACCAACCTCCGGTTGACAGTGAACATCCGGTCTCGGCTCTCATCGTAACAACCAAACCAACGCCACCAGTTCCCTTTGTTATTATGCGTAGGGCCAAAAATCCAGCCCTTACGTAATGTGTATTTACGAAGCCTGCGATCAAGACGACTCCTCTAATCATTTCAGCCACTTGTCATTCATCAGCCTGAAACAATTTTGTACAACTCTTCTTCTCCACCATCACAATTGCATGCTCTTCTAATACCCATTTACTAGGCCAGTAGTAGTTCAAGTTCCGACCACCACTTTCCATGACCACTCACTGTATCACCAGGCTATGGCGCGTTAATCGCCATTACTTCTTTTTTCTCCCTTTGTTATGGCGCTTCGGTTCGGTAATCAGGACCACGCAAAAGCATGCAACAAAACAAAACGCCAAAGAAATACATAGTAGTATGTAATCGCCTCTGTCTCTTTTACTGTTCCACCTTGGTCTTCCCCACTGCCCAACTATTTTTAACCTCACAGCCACGCTTCGAAGAGCAACAGACGACCAACCAAATTCAAGCAACATTTTCTAATTACCCACTTTTTATAAAATCAACTGTCGTCTCATAGATTTTTCAAACCTCTAAACTAGAAACATAACT
The DNA here is from genome assembly GCA_034698345.1 of Sphaeridia pumilis. NCBI lineage: Eukaryota > Metazoa > Arthropoda > Collembola > Symphypleona > Sminthurididae > Sphaeridia > Sphaeridia pumilis. The sequence continues at coordinate 35,139 of JAQGBJ010000221.1, forward strand.
TTGTCGCACACAACAAATCATTCTTCAAAAACGCCAAAACTCTTCTTCTTTTATGTCTTTCCAGCAATAAATATCAAAGTTCCAGATGCTCCTCCTGGATAATCGTTCCCCGTTGCAGCGGCTGTAATAACAAAAATATCGGCAAACCTTTCTTCCAAACTTGCACAAACTCTTAAGCCGTGCCCAAGTCACTCGTCAGGCACACGCAGAAATCCAACCCAGAAACCCGAAACCACCCCAACAACTTTCTTTTACTTTTAGTGAAATACCATATCTCTTCTCCAGCAATCCTTCTGCGTTTCCCCCGAACCGGGTAAAGCTGAAACACGGCCACTGGGATGACTTAACCAGAGACAGATGCTCGTCTTCCCCTCGAAACCCCGTAAAACCCGACCCACCCTAACAGAAATCTTATGACGACCAAAACCAAGACTTTGTAATACTTTCTGAAGCATAAATTATCTACACCAGGGGCAGCCGTGCAAGTTTTGACATTATCGCAAGGACTCGAGACTTGACAGTTGCAGTCCTGGTTCAGCCGATAAAGTACTTAAAGAACCTCTTTCTTCCAGTAAAGAGTCCTTAAATCTCCGTTAAAAACTCATTTCGTATTCTCACTCCTCTTTTCAGCACCATGTGCCGCGCCTTGTCCAGAGCTCAAATGTCTCATGATTTATAGTCCCACCTCTATTAGCTCCTACTTTTATATAGTAAACTGCGCTAACAAACCAAAGGAAAAATTCTAAACTGTAAAGTTAACTTCAAAAATCAATCAGTCAAAAAGCAAAATTTTGCAAACCTTTTGGTCTCGCCACCGGCTTAATCATCGCCTTGATTCCCATCCCAATTCCGACCACACAGGTATCTTCAACCAACATCAATCAAGGATCCTCCTTCCACTATTTTCCTCCTATGCCTTCTCACCAAGCTCCACTTGCCAAATTGCCAATTGTCACTCCACAAAACCACGTGCCTTTAACTTCAACTAGATTCACAACAACGACGGTAATTTCGTATATACTCGACTGGAGAATAACACATGTTCCGTTTTGACTTCTTGTCCGGTCGCTTCAAGATCGACTACTGGAACCGCTACACCAACAACATCCTCTCCAAGAAGATCATTTCGGCCGTCGTTCAGCTACAGTCATCGCCATCATCATCCCAGCCAACAAACCCATAGATACAATCAGTCAGTCAACCAAACATCTCCCTCCATAAGAGAACACGCTCAACCAAAACTACTAAACTCTGACTCAATCCCTATTCAACCAGTCCAAAAGAACCATCATCTTATTTCATCTTTACTTTTAACACACATTACGTCTTGAGAGACTTGTTCCACCAAAGTCAACAAGTCTTGTGGGGCTCAAAGGCCCCCTGAACCTTAAGGGGAACAAACAACCCACCTGCCCATTTCCGGCCTTCCTTCCTCTCTTCTACCTGTACTCTTTTCTCCAGCGTCGATTTCAAAAGTATCAAAAGTCCCTCTTCTGGCAGGAAACAAAAGCATTGTTGTACCTTGATGAATCACTTTTTGCACAATTGCCATTTTGGAAGCCAGCAAAATCGATGCAGTCAAAGTATCAACAGGTGAGTTAATTGCTAGGGTTGCTGGAACAGGTAACCGACTCATCTCCCCCGAACTTGCCCATCTTCTTTTGCATAACACTGAAACTCCGCCGCTCCAATCCGCATCCTGTAGGCGTATTCAAAGGCGGAGACTCCGACTCGCATGGACAATGTGAATCACTGCATCTTTCACGAGATCCAACCCACACAGAACGATAGCCAAGCAGATCTTGGATGACCAAGAAATTTTGGACGCTCTAAACAGTGTCTCAATATTATGGTTTTCAGGAGCATCAGTTAGTCAATCGACTCAAAATTCTAGAACTAACAATTTGGAATTGCATCACGTTAATGGCGATCGACTCTCACAAAAATTCGCTCACCTGATGTCGCCATGCTGCATGGACCACAATTCGCATTAAATCATCCGCTTCTCTGTAACTACTCTGCATCTTCCACAACTTTTCCTAGAAATCACATTCTGTCTCTCTCAAAATGGCCTTGAATTTCCTCCCCATTATTCCAATCTGCCGACCGGATCCGCAACGTTCTTCACCTTCCTGCCCAAAGTACATTGTACGACGACGCTTAAGCGTGCATGTCTCTCACATCCACCAAGCGCTATATCAAAACCAGCCATCCGCTTTCTTGTCCTTCTTGTCAATTTCCATGCTCTTGAAAATACAATCCCAACCGACTGAATGACAGTTTCACAAATTCGTGAATTTTTCACCCATCAAGAAAAACAGATATTTACACCTTTCAGCTCGTCGCAACTCCAAACCACCAAACTTGACCATACAATCCAATCCGCTAGATTCGCTAATCAAGTACGTAGCTGGAACAAGCTCTATCATTTATCAGAATGATACCTGGCGAAGACGGGAGGACATATCTAACAAGCTCAGCTTCTAGGAAATAAAAACAGTGTAAACGGCATCAGAGTCAATCACAAAATCACCAGCTTTTACAAAACCCCATTCCGACACACAACGCTGAACCCACCTGCACTCTTGCTCCAGTCGCTCCATCAAAAACAATTTTTTATCGTTAACCGCCTCTTCCCACCTGTCTCTTCCATCCTCTCCTGGACAAGTCCCCTCATCCCCTCCGCCCGCCCCCACACCAACCCCTCCAACCGAAACTAATGACACGCATAAACTCCCCTCCCTCACCTACATGTACTTGTACTTACATAAATAATCCACCCAGGCAATCAAAAACTCTTTTGTTTCATCAATTTATCTATAACCACTTTTGAATTCTCACACTCGCCAAAACGTTCATGTTACTTTCCCCCTCTTTACAACGATTCTGCTACTTTAATCTCTGAACATTCTGGAAGATCCAGCCATCCATGGCCTCTATTCGCCCCAACCCTTCTCCTGCCCGCCGACTTCCGGTGCCTCGAGGCGATTCTACCGCCGTCGAGATTTTATGAATGAAGTCGCATGTCTGTCCAGAAGTACGTAGAGTGAGAACCAGTCTCAACAAAAACCATTACAAGTTTCAGAAAGCAAGTAGAAGCACATGACCAGACCGGAAGTCTTCCAAAAGTCATCTTCTCCAAGCCTGTATAGTTTTACATGAAAATGATAACATTATCCACCTGTACGCAGCAACTTGAAGCAAAAGCAGACCGCAAACTCACACCTCATCATCGTCAAACCACTTTACGCATTTGCCACACATGCAGAAAGTGTACACAACCAACAACAACAATGAAACAACTCCTTTAAAATCACCATGACCTGAGAACCTCACTCCATTACGTACCTAACCGCGCTTCTAAATTTAAAAAGTTCATTTCAAGCCGCGATCAGGCCATTTAAAACACATTGGCCCTGAACTCGAATCTCTACAGTCTCACCTGGCTTCCAGCACGTTCTCTCCAACTTTTCTCTTTCTTTAATATTCACATGGAAATTCAATATTGTAAAAAGAACTTCACAAAAAAAGACACTCCTGCCCTGGTCATTTCATTCACAAAATCTCCGCCTTCTTCCTCGTAACCAGAGCCAGTCTTTCTTGAAAATCTAACGTTGGTTTATTTCCACCAGCCGGATGATACACGAAATCCATGAAAACACTTTTCAAATCAACAACCACTTGTAAGAACGCCTGCCCAGTTGATCAACAAAAAGTTGAACACGAGCGACCCGACCAACAAAACTAATATTCGAAACTACACACATTAACCGAAAAACATTATATGCTTCACCATGTACATGTTTCTCCACGTTATCTTTGTCTTCGAACCGGATGTGAAAAAAATATGGCTCACGCCAAATCTCGAATGTATTCTTTAGCTTTCATAGTTATCCTCTTCTACCGAAGACAAGAGACGCAATAACAGACAAAAGGTTTATCCACGTTCTTATTCAGCAATATTCGAGGGCCCATCTTTCAGAACCAACTGACTGAACACAACTTGAATAGTTTCCGGTCGTTTCAAATAGCCAAAAAGAAAGAGGTCACAGACTTGTCTTGCTTCAAACACCAATGGATCTGTACTGATCATAAGCTTTTATGCACTGAACAATTTCACTCATAACTATCCAGCCGAAACTTTCCGAAATCAATCATCCTTCCAAGAAACTGTATCAAATATTTGCTGATTACCAGTGAACCACAACTGAAATCAAGTTAGACACATTTGTACAATTGATAAACAGTTTCTTGGAATCAAATACACATTGTAAAACCGCTAACCAAGAATTGGCTGGCCGACTTGATAAGCTCAAGCTCCTATGCTCGTACAATGTCATTGCTTCTCTACCAGAATCTTCAAGCGCTAGAACCACCAGTTTTGAAACTTTTTTCAAATCCACCAGTCGCATTATTATGACCAATATCCATTTGCGACGCTTGAGCTTCCACATGAACCTGTTGCTAATGCGTTCATGTCACTTTTGGTCATACCTCGTACGACTCCAGCAGGTAAAACATAAACATGCCCAACGCAGGTGCGCTAATTGCCTGTTTTCCAAGCTACTCGCGCGCCCTCTATCACCCTGCCGTCCTTCTCCGCTTCTCTCTTTTCTCCTTGTTTTTTCCAACGACAATACTTTATGACATTCGCAATACAATCCACCTGACTAACAATTATTTATCAACTCACTCAAGCCAGCAGCCAGCCCATACCACCTGTTGCTTCCCTTTGAGCACGTCGTCGTCATCTACTGATACACAACTCTGTGTGTGTATAATTTAACGGCTACTCCACCCTGTCACATCCGCTCACGGCATTTTATAACTGAACATTCACATTTCATTTCACCCCTTTGCTTCTCCAAAATTTTTATATTCTCCAACATAATAAACCAACTCGGTCGAACCAAGTTTACTGAAACCAAAACCGTGACCAATTTCTTTTGCGCAACTTCTCAACATCAAAAAAAGCCTTGTTCTTTTTCAAGCTCTCCAGCTGCTGGCTGGCTTTCATGTCCGAAACGTTCACGTTTCATGATTTCAAAAACCTCTCAACTAATGGCCATTAACTTTTCACCCAAAGCCGACTCTCTCTCTCAGACAGCCGGCATCCTGTGCGTATCACTGAACTGGACATCCGCTCGAAATTCGCAAAAAAATACGCAACCAAAACATCCGTTCCCGTCCATTCATGAACCGGAAGGAAGCCAATGCATCCACTTCCAGATGCACATCCTCTGGAGGATACTATTATTCCCAACTTTCACGTTCATTCACACACAAATAATTTTGCGATATTTTGATGCCGTTTGATATTATAAACTGACCTGACGGCCAATACTGCAGCTTCGTTCTCGAGTCACATAGCGGTCAATACTGCTGAGTGTCACATTTCTTCACTAAAAATTTTCCCCAGCGCCATCTGCCAAACTTTCCAAGCTGCAACAGGGTGGAGCCCACAATATTACAATATCATTATCATCCGAAACGAAATCATCAGCCACTATTCATTACCATTCAACCAACGAATTCATCTCGTCCCCTCTCAACCATTAAATGACGAATTAACCTCGTATACAAGCTTTGAATTTGCGACATCAAACAATCGCTTCTCCAAGCCTCGCCCACCTTTACTTACATTAAATACAATTTCGATTCAACCAAATGTAAATACCTCACAGTCACTACTATATAAACTGATTTAAATCAAAATCGTCCTCAAAAACCTGCAAATTCAGCAATTCAATTCTTTTGTTTCATTCTCATTTACTCTTCATGTCCCTGGCATCTTTTCCCCTCATCTCACTCAGCCACAGCAACAAACAAGCAAACAAGATTTCATCACAGTCGTCAACATCTGACTGATTCTAAAATGTTGCTGCTAGTTCCAAACCATTCACATTTTAAACTACAACCTTCGAGACAATAGAGCACACAACATGGCACGCATTAAAATCCATAATATATTTACTCTACTGCTTTCGACGGGGGCATCAGCCATACTTCCGGTCCATATAAACGAAAACAAATGTTCAAATCTCCACAACTCAACTACAGGCTCTCTCTCTCAACAGCCATTAAATTCAAAGTCTGTACATGACACTTTACTTAACAACTTGACTGACTAACTGTCAGATCATCTTCAACGTACATTCAATAGCTATCTAACATCCATAATGCCTTTTTAAAGGTCAGTCAAAACAACAACTCTCCAAAACCAAACATAATTAAAAGTCACATTAAAAAATAAATACCAATCCTCATCAACATTATCTTCAAGGCCGCTCTCTCTCAGCAGCAAGCATTTCATCAACAACTTTATATTTTCAGTACTTACTGTATTTTATAGCTAATTCCACTCTTAATTTACTGTTTATGCAAGTAGAGCAAAACAACTCCCTAAACAGTTTCATGTTTCGGAACTTTGATAACTCAAGGGATTTTATAAACTTCTGTTTCATTACATAAGACAGCTCTTGCCATTTAATTAATTCTCTACCACCAGGTATGAAAATGTATAAAAATCTTCTGATATACACTCCAATTTTCGATAAAATCATCATCATCATCCAACTATTATTATTCATCCGAATTGTTACACTTGGCCCTTCCAGTTCCCACGCTCTGCCTTTTCCCAGGCCTAGCGACTTGTCCGAAAACATTAATGCCATAGTTTCACCCCTAATTCAGCAGCAGCCGCCCTACAAGTCATATAGCAGACACAGGCAATTATCCAGCTCCAAAAAGACAACAACAATCATTATTATTCCCCTTCCATGATACACAATTCATCCCCGTCATTTCATTCCATTACATGTCATGAGAAGCCACCCACCCCTTTGAATCACATAAACAACAGCAAACAGGTACATGAATGAGACCAGGTGAGTGATATTCGTGACCCGAGTACTGGAGAATAATGTAAACAAAGCTCAAATTTTTCACGCAAATTATACTTTTGTGAAACTGACTGAACCATGAAGAGCCGCCGCTATTATCAAACTTTGTCACGATTTCACCAATTTTTTAATACCGTAAAGTGCATATAATTATCATGAGGATATTTCAGCCACCTACATCGAAGATTTTTCCAAACTGCAATTACCTCTGCTTAATTACTAAAAATCCAAAATTCAGGCCCTTTGAGATCAATTAACACACAGCGCCATCTCGATACACCATTTAAACCATCTTCCGCCCTACCGCTCTGCTACTGTAGTTACGCTTTAGCCAACTGTTACGATTCTCATCCGCTAGGTGGCGCGCCCTCCTCAGATTTCTCTCAACGTTTCTTATTCTCGGCGTTAGCGTCCCTGTCCTTTCGATATTAAACATTTTTCAACTTGCATCCATTTGCCATTAACACATTCGGTTTCTTGTTCGCACAAAGCTGTTACTTGTAAGCTATTATGTCTTCATCCCAATCCTCCCATGCCTTTTTCTCAATCCTCCTGACTGACTGACTGAAACTCTGCTGGTAAAAGCAAACAAATCTAAAAATAAAAGTCTCTTCTTCCACTTGTACCTGTTGTCTTTACGTTATTTCAAAACTCCAAGACTGCCTCACACCAAGCAACATGTGACTGACTATTACTGCGTAATCTCAAGAGCACAATTTCTCAATGAACAGCGGAAGACTTGACTGACTCCATGGCCAAACATTTACCTTTTCCCTCTATTAGCTTTAGTTAGCTTAAAGTCTTCTATCTTCTTTTTTTCCTCCCACACTTTTACTACCGACCAAGTAACGACCATCTTTACAAAAACTACGTCTTCATTTTCCTTCTTGTGTACTGAAGTGGCCGATGAGTCGCTAAATGAATTTAAACTCAACCTGCCTCAACCCTTTATCTCCTCCAAAGTCCATTCATAAAATCGAGGAATTTTTCCTTATCAGATCTTTCAAAGAGTCTTTCAAAACAATCGAGTTGCTCGTTCCAGAACACACGACCATTCAGCGACCTACCTCTACAAACTTTGACTTGGTCCCCTCTTTCAACTTGTTCCAAAACTGCCATAAAAACCCAAACTATTTTCAAACTTTTCCAAGCATGTGACATTCAAGCCACCAGCACATGTTTACAAGCTTCCCTCAAAATTGTTTATTATCCCTCACATACTTGCAACGCTGCTCATACCCTCGTGAATCCCCTTGCCAAATCTGGTGAAATCACCAGCGGCCAACTCGGCCCTCTGTCATCTGCTTTTCCAAGAAGTTGCTCATGACTCACACTCCTTTTCATAAAACCTTCAACCGCCATAACACAACAGTCAGCCGCCACCTGTCCCCAAAAAGCAATCAGCAAACAGTAATGACTTTCCAATTTCCCCTGCTTGTACTCTCCTCAAGTGTCAACAAAACCTTCAAAAACCATGTCGACACCCAAAATCCATATCGTCGTAGCCATTTACCAGTACAGCGAAAATGCATCTTGGTAATCTCTCACAGATTCTAAAAATTCTTTGTCTTCAAGTCAGAAACATTTCTCAGCAGAAACCAATACAGACCCGCCATGTCTCCAAAATTAATTAGCTCAGTCAGCCAACCTCTCCTAGAGAAACTTGAGTTGCCTTAAATTTCCCATTCCGTTCCCACAGTCCACCCCCAACTTCCATTGTTCTTTCCTGCTTCTTCACCTACACAATTCATAATTATATCAGAAGAAGCCCATTGTGATCCTTTCCAGAAGCCACTGACGGATATGCTTAATCAATACACGATAATCATCATCTCGACTTGATCCACAAGCTTTTTCCCACAGTTTCTTCCCAATTGTTCCACTGACTCCGCTCGACTCCTCCACGTCTCAAAAAGCAATTCAATCTCCATTTGTCCATCCAAAAGTCACTCAATCCTCTCCAGTTCCTTCCTCCAGGTTCTCCAGCAGCCAGCTTTAAAAATAGCTCCTCATCTTTCCACATTACACCTGTTGAATTCATTCATAATTTCTTCCACCTCATCTCCCCTCTTCTTCTTTGAATCAGATCCCCTTTCACCAGCCCCAATCCTGAATGAAGCTCAAACCTTGGGAACTCTTTCTACGTTCTAGCACAGGTAGATCAAATACTCCGCTCAATTAGTTCCCCCACTAATCCCAAAATCATCTTCAAACAAAAAGCATTTAATAACACCTACTCATTCATCTACTCCTTGCATGTAAGAAAAACTAGAAACGTCGCATGAGCTAATTCATCTTGAACAAACAATCATGTTTTTCAAAGACACTTTCCACAGTCGCCTTCAAATATAATCAAACTTTTTACAAGGAAAATATATTCCCGTCTTATCCTGGTTGGTGGTATTACACCATAATCAGTGTAATTGCAGTAGCTGAGAGCCAAATCAACATCATCTTTGGTGTCTTGACTGCAGTGGTCACATGTGACCAGATTTCATCCAGTAAAACACACACCTGATGAAACTACGTGGACGAACCGTGGGAGAAACTTCGGAGGTCCAGTCCCATAGCCAAGTCTCCTTCCTGACTCCATCTAATACCTTGTATATACGTCTCTGCATTAAGGCAACAACAACAGCATCTGTAATTCTAGGACCAAGTCCCGACTAACGGATAATCTTTCACACTCACGCAACGTGTCGAAATATATCCAAGGGAAGACGACGACAAGAAGAAAGACAACGCAATATATGGCTTCTTGACAACAAGACGGACTCCAAGGTCCCTTATTTTAACGAACGTCCAAGCCCTTCAAGAGCCTTACATGAGCAGGTCGGATAAAACATCTTGTCCAGGAGCACCAAATCAGCCCTTGTACAACATTATGTAACTTGATACATCTTTAAAGCTGCTTCTTCTTCTTCAACCAAAAGAGAAGCCTTTTTGTCCATCCCTTATTCTTGGCAGCCAAAGGCCCCAGGGCATTCTCAACGGAGATTTTCATGAATGAACCACCACAACCACATGGACACCATACATAACCAACGGCAATGTTACTACGACCAAAAAGACCTGTTCTTTCCATCGTCTTGTTCCTAGTCCTTCTCTACTTATCCTCACGTAGTTTTCGTATTATCTTCATCCCTTCTTTCCACCCCCATCAACCTACCCTCCAGCAAACGAATGTACAACGTCTGCAACCAACAATGACACATTAGTTCCCAAATTCTACGAGACAGATTCACCCTTTCTGTCCTCAAACTAATCAACAGACAGATTCAATGTCCATATATTTTAAATCCTTCATTCACTTTCTCTACCACAGCTCAAATATCCTTATGATCACCCAAACTCTTTGCAAAAGTTCAAAAATGGGAAATCTGAACCCCAAGAATTTCATGAATTCTTAACCCGTTCAGTCACCAAACAGCCCATGGTAAATTTACCCAAACACCATCAAATTCCATCCCCACATCAAATATCCGATCCGCTTTTCACCACACAGACATTATCGCGCCCCATGCATAAACATGGGGAAACATCACCACAACCTCCTTAGCCAACAATGCCTCAAGTTTCTAGGTCAGGGGTCATGATTTATCTCCTTTGTCACTCACAGCAGCCACAATTCTGAACAAGATCCATCTTCGGCTTTTTAGTCAACATCTTTTCATTTCAACAACAACTAAAGGCAGCAAAACTAATCTTAAACATGCATCTCCTTTCTCGTTTATCTGGAAAAATTCCCTTTTTCTATCTGTTTCTTTAGATCCGCCCCCGCATAAATTTTACACTTTATCCACATTTGTCAACACGACGCATGATTCACGGACAAACTATCAAGATTGCCTCAGGTTAAGCCGAGCAGGTCAAATCTTCAAAATCTAAAGCTGGCACATACTCTGATCAGTAGATTCTTTTTGTGGTTAGAATGCTGGTGATGTGTGCCTGATTTCAGAGGTATTAACATTTAAATTTATGGCGGTTTATCCAGGTCCATCCAGAAACCCCCATCGAGACGCCAAGATTCTTCGAATAAACCTCACTAACTTGAGCAATTCCAGCTTTTTCCTTGACACGTCTTCAACCAATTTCGAGGTCTCCGAGGGTCTGATCTTTACCCTATAATAATTCCCTCATTACGTGCTATTACGAACGGCCCAAACACATTACATACAAGGAACGAAAATGCTTCAAAGCTTCCTAAGTGAACCTATTCCCTCCATTTCTTTAAAAGTGAAGCATTTCTTCCTGTAACGATCGTTATGGAATAAAAACTTGCAAACAAAGCCTTACCACAGGCAACCAACGTCATGCCGTAAAGACGCATGGCTCTCGCAACTTTGCCAATCTGATGCACGCTTTTCCTCAAAGTTTGCAATATTTAACACTCAAGTGTGTACGCGTACTTGAAGACCGACAAGTTGTCTTTGGGTCACTGTGTGATGAATCTGTCACTTTCCTGCCAACGGCAAGAGATCACACAAAAATTCACACCTCAAGTTTAAATCGACACTTGAGCTTTATACGTAAAAGTAATCGCTGTTTGCAAAACTTGCCAATTCTTGGTAACATTAATAAATCCTGATTCACCGGGACTTTCACTAGTTTCAGTTCAAACAAGAAACATAAAATTCGCACGGCCTTGTCCCAACTGCCAACCTAAATCCGTCCAGCTAGTACAAGAACAAGTTGAAAACTGAAGCAAGCGAATCCCGTGCCCATATTTAATGTCCCCACATAATCTAAAACAATATAAGACTTGGCTACATTCATCATTATTCAACGCTACTTTTTCTTCTCTAGAACACTTCTGTAAAATCAACCAACTCGAGCGGCGGCTACTACTGGTCATTATGGCGAATAAACTGGTAATAAGTTGCAAATAAACTCCTCCTTCTGCTCAGCCCCTTGGTTCCCAGCTTATAATCCGCCTTCAAGAACAAGATTTTAAATACATGATTAAAATGCCTCTAAATAGACCAATCTACAAGACAAGGCAAAATCATTATTATTGTCATTACGTTAATAACACGCGCTCTTCAATCTCAATCTTGGGCCTTCGGTCAGTACGGACAATGAACAGTCAGCATTTCAAATGTCTCTGCGCCTACTTGTAAGTAACGCAAAAATTCAAGTGGTGAAGGTACAACGATATACGTACAATTCAACATTCCCGTATAATAGACGACTTCCTCATTAAAGCCCTTCGAGGATTTCAATTAATCTAGCAATGTGTCCAATGTGCAATCAAAACAAATGGAGCTATTCATAACAACATTGCTTTACAGCGCAAACACACTCACATGCGTCAAGGGCAGTCAGTCAGCAAACCTACTGTTCACATTCACAGCGTATTCAACTGATGAATCCTATAATTTATAATCTACTTGTCGTATCAATCAGTAGTAGTAGTACGACTCGGAAGGAATTTTTTCGAATGACGTGGACATGTCTAGCGGGGTTCACGAGTTATGTGACATTCACTGTAGCGTCTAACGTATCGACTATCTTTAGTTCGATAGTCATAACATTGCCTTAGAACATAGAAAAGACTTTCAACTACTTCCTAGTCTAGCTCGAAGATATTGACTTCAAAACGTCACAGGTAAATTGGCTCTAATTAGCTTCACATTGCCCTACACGAAGCTTTATGTGTGGCCGCCGCCGCAGAACTTGCACAAATCGGAACGCCGTAAAATATAAACAGCTTGTACACCTTACAAGTGTGAGAACTTGGTAAATTCGCAGAGCCACTCCTTTGCTAATCATCAACTTCAAAGACCGCCCTCGATAATGTAAACCGATACGCCTGTCATGAAGGTTCCTCCGCCAAAAAATCTTCTATTTAACGATCCAACCCTTTGCTTCTTCAAATGAACCTAAAATTCGCACAAACTTACAACAACAAAGGAAGTTGCCGCTTACGACCTCCTTAAAGTAATAATAATAAAAACTTGTTAATATTTTCACTTACCCAGCGAATTAGAATCAGATAGGTCTGACAATGACGGCACCTTTTGAATCGAACACGGTCCGCGCCGCTTCTTTCCAAACGCCGACATCTTGGTCCCTTCGCTAGGGCAGGCTGGACTGATGAATTCCGGTTCGATTTTACGCTTTACATTGTTCGGTACATTGGATGAGGAGGACGTAGGCGACTTGCCGCCATCACCTGAAGCTAGTCCTGACCCGGACATTTTCCTGGGCGCCGAGCCGTCTTGCATTCGAATCACCTGCGAAAGCCAGAAAATACCATGTAGTCAAATTACACTTTTGCTTTATAACACAGGTAGGTGTGTCATTTGACACTACATAAGTTGGACACAGTTTCATGAACGTTTTCACTAGTCGTAAATTGGGTTGAATGAAGTAGTAAAATTTTTTGCTGGCTCTGTACTTTTCAGGTTTACGATGATTCTACTAGCTGAGTGAGCCAGCCGGCAAAACAAATTACGTCTATGGTCATTAAGTTAACACGTTCTCATGGAGAAAAGCCACTATGGACGCAGTTTGTAAACAGCTAAACGCATCGTTACTGTCATCACAGAGAATTGATAACATCATCAAATAACTCCAACTCTAAAAGTTAATTCCACTGAAGATATGATAGAACTTGAATAAAATACACACGTTTCCCCAAACGGCAAAGAACCAAAGCTGTACACCAAGCCCGGTGATTAGATAGCTTGATATTTTTGAATCACTTGACTGACATTGAACTAGCAAAAGTTGGCGGAAAACTCAAGTTCACGCATTCAACAAGTGCCGCGCCCAGTACTGTAGGTGGCACTCGAGCTAGAATTCCTAGAAACCGACTGCAATTCCCCTTATCACTGAATTCAAGTGTTTGTCTTCCAAATGTCCAACTGCCAAAGAGCTATGAAATAAAATCCAATTAGCTCAACTTGAGGCTGCAATTAATGTACAGACTGATACCAGGCTCCAGAACAATCTCAATTACAGAAGAACAGCATCGAATTCCATTTTAGCAACCTTCAGTTTGATTCCTTTCTCGATCTTCCACCAGTTTGCCAATTTAAGCTTTGCGTTTGAACGCTATTAACTCTACACTCTACAGTCCTGTTGTTTCATCCTGCCAAGAAAGCAAGAAGCATTAGTTTCAGATTCCGCATTTCATTTTACATCATGTAAATCTCAATCTCAAGAACAACCATCAACCCACAGCTTTGATAGTAAAAGTACCTCACCACACTATCAAACAGGCATTCAGGCTTTAGAACATTTTCAACTGAAGCTTTTACCAATGATATGTAGTAGCCTGTAACCTCGCTACTAAAGCTGCGCCCTTTGTCCTACTCAAAAAGCCTCTACATAACCCAAAGTCCCTATCAAATTTCATAGTTTCATGATGCCCATATTTCTCCACTATTCAACCCTACCCTATCTAACATCAAATTACAAAGGCTGAACAACACTCTTGGCTTCATAAAAAGGCTTGAGATCAGAACAAGCTGAGCTCTATAAACAATCGCCTAACTACATGAAGAAAATAAAGATCATCTTTATTTAGCCTTGAAAATACCCTCATAGCCCCACGTTAAATAAATCAAACAATAACTTTGACTATCTTTGACAATTGAGCAAAACTGCAGCTTTCGCACATTCTCATTCTTCCGTCAGAAACGCCGTCTTCTTATTCTGATCCCTCAGCATGTGTCTTGAACAAAACTCGACTATCATTCAATCCTGACCTCAGCAATGTTGAAACTTGTTGCTACTTCTGCAAAAAGACAAACAACTCCAAGTCAGATTATTCATTAATCATAAACTCACTGTGAAAACCGTTTGAAAGTAGACCGTCTGGAGAGACTCATCAAAAGGGAATAAAAACTTACAAGTAGACCATCTGAAACTGTCTGACTTCAAAGAACCTTGTTCGACCAAGTAAACTACATCTGGCGGATCTGACTGACTGAAAATCTGTTCATGGTGGTTACATACCGTCTTCGTGGTGGTGGGACTGGGACCGACCTTCATCTAAACAACATGATGAGACGATCAAGAGTCCTTACTTAAATGTGGACGAGGGTCCACAAAAAACTTGAAACGATTTCAAAAGATGAACGGGAGCATATGGTCAAGAGACCTTTTCTGATCAGTACCGTTTACGAACCTCAGCTTTTCTATCCATAAAAAGACTAAATAGTGTCAAACAAAAAACAGAAGACCTGGGTCAAATCAAGATTTTAAATTTTCAGAATGATGAGAAAACTTACAGCAAGTCTCAACTTCATGATTCTATTCATGAAATAGAGATCCAACGGTTCAAATATTAACTTTTAGTTGTAATTTTCTGAAAAAACTGAAGAAACCCAAAATTTTCGAAACTTTCAAAAGACGACCTACGAACTGCACCAGTCGGTTCGAACGAATGATTTTCTCCTTGAGCGCCTAAACGACTGTGCAGGCGCATGTGGTTCCAATGAGCGTGGACAAACGCGATCATACGATTTTCCCATACATTCGTACGTCGAGAGGGCCAATTAACATTAGAATGCTGTTTACATTTTCTCATGAAATTTTCACTCCCGTTTTTCAACAAAGAAACCATAGAGTACATATACCAAAGTCATCGAGTGAGTGTAATTGTGAAGATAATGTAAACAATCTGAACGACTTTAACGAGAGCTAAATATTCAGACCTCAACCGATTCTGAAAGCTTCTACGATAGATTTGCCTATCAGATCACTCGAACGAAATAGTCAAAATCTAGAAACATTACCCACACATGATTATAATTGCAAATTCATCTATCGCAACCAATAACCAAGACCTCCCAGTGATTTCAAAACAAATCTGAACCCGTATCGATCCTCCTGCTACAACGTGTTGCAAAAGTTTGTTTGATAGACGCTTGAAGTGACTGTGGACTTGATTCAGATTTCATCAGTAGTGACGCTTTCAGTTCTAGCGAATAAGTCCATTTTTCACTTGTTTTTCAGACCTTATCAGTTGACCTTTTTTGTAATACAACACGAGAAATGTTTTTCAAGATTGTGTACCTCGGAATAACGACAAAGTAGCCACTTTTATCTACTGTGTTTTCACACTAACAGTGTTTAGTTTACACTACGAAGACGCCAACTTGACATTTGACCCTGCTTTAAATCACCATGTTCGACTTGGTCTAATGTGACAGCAGCATGACATGGAACAGGAATTCTCTGTGAACCTTGACTTGAGAGAACACATTGAGAATCACACGTTTCTTATCCGTTTCATCAAAGATTGCCAGAAGTAGGAACAAGATTTTGATGATGTTTTCGCAATTTTCTGTGGAAAGGTTTGCCGGTCGGGTAAGTAATGGCACTATCGCCAATTTTATCTAGTTATCTGTCATGTTCTGACGGAATTCTAATGAAGTGGCAATAATTCGTTATGTTTTTGTGATTTTTGCAGACTACAAGCTCAGTCAGTCGTTCCGCCCTTTGCCTACTAATTGATGCAACTGGTAATGATGACACTGGACAGAATACCCAACCGGTTTCAGGTCTCACGGAGATTAATCGACCGTGTAAGGAAATTATGGTGACTCTCGTAACTATTTGCCAACTTAATTTGATGATAATTACGTACTTAACATTTATAATGTGTTTTGATTCACAGGTTCACACGTGATCTACTGAAGGAGCTACTGCTTAATTAAGATAGACATCTCGATCAAGTGAAATTAGTTCAGCTTACCTTGGATCCTTTTGGCATTTCTTTGACGGGGGAATAGAATTCTTGGTACTGGGAAGCACTATCAATGTCGATTAGAGCGTGGATCCACGAAGTCTCCAAGTCCATTGCTTCAACAGCAAATGTAACTGACCCTGCTCATGGAAAGAAGATACAATTTTCGAAGTTAGCTCTTGTCTTGCTGCGAAATCAAGTGATAGCTCGTTAAATTTCCCAAAGCGTCTCGGACAAACAATCAACACTTGCAAATGAAAACACTTATGAGCCCCAACACGAAACGTTCTGTAGCAACAATCAGCAATTTGATGTAAGCTTGATATCCTTGTTCAGCTTTTTCACATACAATCTTCCATGTCCATGACTTTTGATTGTCAGCGCAACTTGTAGCTTAGATCTCGTCTACCTGTAATTGATTTGAAATTTTTGTGATTTCATATATACTTTTCTCCTGACCTGGACAATTTGTGGAGGAGGAAGTTGCTCACCTCTCGTTTTCTTCAGTAAGTCCAGTTTCTGAACCTTGGACAACTATGCAGACCAACTACAACAATGAAATTGTTCTCGCGACTCTTGATTCTTACAGACGTGTGAATGAACGTATTTACCAACTTTCCGAAACAACCTGCCTCACGGACAAGATGTGAACAAATGAATGGATCCGTCTTCTGAACCTTTGTTCAATTGCTGATCTATCGTTGTAAAAGCTCCTGCATCTTCTCTAACTGGGATCTCTAAACGAGTCTGCAGGATCACATCTGCCTCAACTTGGACGAGATCTTCCCCCGTGTTCTAGCATAGAATCTACAAACTGCATCTTCTCCTTTCTCATCCGTCGTCGTGATTCTCTATTTACGTTATATCCTCAACTTGGTTCTAGCAGCGAGAACATTTTCCGTAAGTTCAGACTGTGAATCTGGTGTGTTTGTACCTTGTATATATCTAGGAAATGCTCTGCAAACCCGTAATAAAGTAAGGGTGAAGAAAAACGTGATTTTCTTTGTATATCCACAGATACCGGCATCTCCAGATTTCTTCAACAATTACCCTCCAGCAACATCAACAGCAACTCCTATTCATGGAAACATAAACTCTGAATCCAAGGACCGACGAAATAAGGGTACTCACCAAAACCTTTACTTTCAACAAAACCCTTCAGAAGCCTTCATCATTATAATCATTTTGAACCTGTTGCTTCCTTCCAGATG